>JAPYZD010002666.1:0-16781 GCA_030522725.1 Ichneumoninae sp. B BG-2022a
ATAGAATGCCTATCCAAGCTTTCCGGTTCGCTTAATTGCGAACACATTCGTTTGGTGGTTTCTCGTGTATGATGATCGTGATCAGCGATCGATCCAAAAATTTTCGATTGTTGCGTGAATTCACGCAAAATTTTCGGTCGCCTCGATCTCAGCAACGAAGCATAGCATCGAAAATTCAAGGACACTTTTACCATATAATTAAGACCCAAGCTTTCCAATGGGCCTAATTATGAGAATAATCATCCAGCGGTTCGCGAGATATGATGAGGCGAACCTGAAATACGGGTGTGAGGTGAGTTCGCACGAAATTTTCGCATCTTTACGTGCTGCGGAAAATCTTCGGGAATTTTCACGAGACCTGGTGAGTAATTTTATATTATTTTTTACCCTTATTTTTTTATATTCTTTTTATTTTTGTACCCTTATCGATCAAGAGACGCGTCTTTTGATCCTGGATACGTAGGGACAAACTAACCTAAATTTTGTTTTTTCATACATTTTTTGTTATCAATTCTTGTTGTTTCTAACCTCAATTTGTTTTTCATTTGTTTCATTGAAGCAATTTCAAATCTTTAAATCTGTTTGTCCGTAACCTCAATTTTTTTTATCACTTTCAGGAACTAACGAGGTGCTGCGGCAGGGGATGAGCAGGACGCCGGGGTGCTACGGCAGAGTGTTCATGGACTGCGGACGTGGATGTGTGGGAGATGTGGGAGATGAGCAGGACGCAGGGGTGCTACGGCAGGGTGTTCATGGACTGCAGACAAGGATGTGTGGGAAGATGAGCAGGACGCACTTGCGTTGGACTCGCATCAAATCCCTGCACGGAGATAGATCTCGGACAAACCGACAACTACGAAGACTGCAAAGATTGTCGCAAGAACATCTACCTGTTCGCGTTGTGGACGCATGGTCTCTGAAGCCATGGATTGCACAGAAGTTGCATTTCGATGCGTATGATATCGAGGACAAGGAGTTGAACATCAGCTGTCGTGCGAATAGCTCGGGATGCGATGTTGAGGATTCAGTGTTGCAATGGAGTGTAATGACAGCGCGAGCACAGTTAGCGACAACAAAACTCTGTCCGGCACCGTGACAGTTTAACATTATATTGCTTGTCGCATTTTTACCAAAGCCCGTACCATGAGCGAGGCGCGTTACATCGATATATAAATAAAAGGGTGTATATAAATTTAAAAAATTAGGTCGCCGGGTAATTTGTTCAACAATTAATTTTGCTTCCTCATAGAGGAAGCTTTGTTTTCGTGAAAAAATTAGTTTTCGAGATTTTGATGTGAACGTGTTCAGAATGTTCCCAAACATCCAAAAAACAAAAAATGTGTGGATGTATGTGTGTGTGTGTGTGTGCATCGCTCAGAACGACTATAACTCGGAAACGGCTTGGGATAGCGGTTTCAAATTTTGTACACTAGTAGAGTGGTCACGTTTCCTCCTTCGATATAATTTTCATGAAGACTGCGACCGTTTCGCATACAAGCTATGTGCAAAATTTCAGCCTGATCGGTGGAAGCGTTCCCGAGATATAGCCATTTGAATTTTTCGCGTCTCATTCACACGCACACGCACACGCACACGCGCACGCGCACGCACACGCGCACGCACACGCGCACGCACACGCGCACGCACACGCGCACGCACACGCGCACGCACACGCGCACGCACACGCGCACCACGCACACGCGCACGCACACGCACACGCACACGCACACGCACACGCACACGCACACGCACACGCAGACACACACACACACACACACACATACATCCGGACATTTTTTCTAAATGTGATTTTTCGATGTTTTGGAACATTCTAAACATGTTTTCATTACAATCTCGAAAATTTTTTTTTTCACCATCACAAAGCTTCCTCTGTGAGGAAGCAAAAAATAAATAAATCGAAAAAAATCAAATCAAACCAGCCAAGTAGTATTACATACAAAAAAATGCTTCAAAAAAGATGTTTATAAAAAAAATCTAAAAAAAAAATACGAGATGTAAGAAATCTTGAAAAAAAAACTTGGCGTGCCAGTTTTTTTTCCAATAATATTGATAATATTAATATAATAATATAATATAAAAATTTCCAATAATCGAGGGAGAAGGAAAGTAACTGCAATAAGTGCAGTAACTGTAATTGTAAAAAAAAAACTGGCACGCCAATTTTTCTTTTTCAAGATTTTTTACATCTTGTATTTTTTTTAGATTAAAAAAAATATACTGGATGGTCAGGTTATTGTCAAGCAACATGTTTTGCATCTTTTGCATGTCCGTCAGTGGAAGGTAGCACATTTTCCTATTTCTGTCTGTGCTGTCTACCGAGGAACGACAATTACACGAAATTCCAAAATTTCTGTCTATCTGATTTTACCCCGATATTTTTTTTACGATTGTCGTTGAGTTGTAATTGGCGATGCGAGACACCCATTTCTTTTTCTTTTTCTTTTTCTCTTTCGTAACTGCACTGTAACGAAAAAAAAACAGATGTAAAATTGTACTACGAGAAAATGCACGAGTCGCCGAGCGCAAAGAGCAATTACAATTTTACAATGAGCCTGAGCGCAGGAGCAGCTGGTTTAGGGGTGCGGATGGCGGCGAGATACGTACGGTCGTTGCTTTGAGTGACCGCGGGCGCGGATGTTAAATTATGAATATGGGAAACGTCGACAGTGCCCAGGGCGACCGCACGTCTCATTTCTTTTTTTCTTTCCGTTTCACATTTTCTCCTATATCACTACATAGGAGTAATAGTGAGAGAGAAAGACAGAAAAAAGTACATACATACCTGTGTGTACGAGCACACGCCCTGAGTAAAGTAAGCGTGTACGTGTTCACAAAGAGACCCGCGTGCGATTTCTCCGTCCGTTCGTTATATAATTAAAATGCAAATTAAAAAGCATTTCCAGACGAATCCAATTATTTATGCACAGAGCGTTTTATTTCATTGTCGGGGCAAACTGGGAGATACGCGGGTAGAGAGAGTGCTGCACTCTACGCGAGAGCAAAAGTGCCGGGGCTGCCGCGACTCCAGAGGTGCCATTCTCAAAGGGTGAGGGTCTGCTTCTGTTTTTTTCCCCTCTCATCTCTGCGAGTAATGCCACGCGTGCCGCAACACCGTCGTTCTCATCGTCGTTTCATTCAAGATTTTCTTTTATATTTTTTTTCGTGCACATACTATAGTGGTAATTCGTAGCTGCTCTCGCGATTTTAACTCGTTTTGCATTCTCGTGGGTACGGGAACGTGAGACGAGAGGATGCGCCTTGTCGAGCGTCACTCTTTCGCAGTCTTTTTTTTGTTAATCATACCTAGCTTTCTCTTCAAGAATTTTTTTCGACGCTCGTTTCGTTCATCAGTGCTTGAGTGTCGACGTGGTTTTAAATTAGACCGTCGAAACACATTTTTATCAGAGACGCGAGGTCAAAAAACATAAGCAGACTTGCGGAAAAAAACACCTCGGCAAGTTACAATTAGGGTAATGCGAGGTCTCTTCGGTAAAGAAAAAACCTCTCGGCAGTTCCGAGCTCCAACAAACGAGGGTGGACCTAGGACGCGCATTACTCTGGATTGTTAATTTTCCCAGTTAAGTTTAAAAGTCCCCAATGAGTGGTGTAAATCGTCTCGTCTCACGTCGCCTTCGTTGAGTATTTAACAGCTCGAAGGTACGATGAATGAAACAGGCGAAATTTTGTAACCGGCAGATTAACCAGGGTACGTCTGTGCCCTGGTACTGTACACACGGGCTGTTACGTCCAGGCCGTATTACGTTCAGCCCCACGCGTGGGAGTGTAAACGAGAGCGCAGCATTATCAAATTTCCTTTAGTGGGGACCAGGACAAAACGGGCACCAGGGCAAATCGGGGGCCTCGCCTAAAAATACGGATTGGGGGGCAAAACTGATACCGTCGTAACTTTCTTATAAACAAGTTATTTCAGTTTTCTGACATTCCTTACATATGAAAAGGACGGAAAATAAGTCAAATTCTTCATAAAAGGAAAATATATAAATAGGTCAGGTAAGGGCAAAACGCGCATCATGACTAAAATTAGTATATTATGCCACAAGGGAGGAAAGTGCGTCATTGCACCGAGTGTGAAGTTTGATTCAGAAATTCACACGAGGTGAAAAGGCACTTCCTCCCGAGTGGCATACGTTATTTTTCATCACTCGGTGCGGAAATGGCCACTTTTCCGCCCGTTTCGCGTGCGTAAAACCGCCATTTTCGCACCTTGTGATGAAAAATTTCGTACATCCCTTGTGCGAAACACTCGTGTGATTACAGCACTTGCCTTCGGCTCGCGCTGCAAACTCACACTCGTTAGAAAAACGTTTTTCGCCTTTGTGGAGTAATGCACTATTTTGCCCGACTATGCTAAAAAGTGGCCACATTTCTATGCCTGCAATGGGGATGGAAAGTTGTCCGCCGCAGTAGCTACTTTCCGGACCACTGTAGCTACTTTTCGGCCCGCTGTAACTACATTTCGGCCCGCTGTAGCTATTTTTCCGCCCGCTGGGTTACTTTTCGGCCTGCTGTGATACTGTTCGGCCCGCTGCGTTTCTTTTTGGCCCGCTGGTCAAGAATCGACAACTTTCCGCCTCCGTTGCAGGCATGGAATGTGGACTTTTTAGCGTAGTCGGGCAAAAATTATTATTGTATCTAATCGGTAGGGCAGAAATCGCATATGTAGTTCAAGGATATACCATGCTCATTATTTCCGACACATTAACAGTGGGACCAATCCTGACGGATGCTGCAATGAATCTAACCTTCGATCGACTCAGAATATGGTTCCCTGCAGAATATGCATGGAGCATCTTCGAATTTTTTGTCGATTGTTGAGTCTCGGGTCTGTCCTCGCGTCTTCTCTTTCCACTTTCCTTCCAAATTTTCCTGGATCTTCGGCTGCCTCCTTTCGATTAATTGCTGGCGATACAGTGATGTAGTTAAAAACCCAGTTTTTCGTTTCTGTGTGTTTTATCTTCGTTTATATTTTTCTGTGGTAGGATGATTATATATTTTTTTTTAATCGTGAACATTTTGACTTATTTTACGCACTTTTCTTATGTAAGAAACGTCAGAAAACTGAAATAAATCGATTATAAGAAAGTTAAGACGGTCTCTGTTTCGCCCCGTACTTATTTGTAGTCGAAGTGCCGGTTTTGCCCCAGTGCCTGTTTTGTCCCGGTTTCCCCTATGTCACATCCAGCCCAACTCGTGAGAGTGTAAGGCAAAGCGCAACACTATCGGTTTCTCGTTTCTGGTCAAGGTGGGGCAGTCCTTTACACCGGGGACGGAGACCTCGCCCATTTACACTATAGTTTTATGGTTCTAGACGATCGCTGTCTGCGATACTTGCGCGGTTATTCAAGCTTAATTAGTCGCGGCTTAATGTTTTACATAACGAGGAGCCAAAAGTTTCATATAATCACATAGTTTATTTGCACACGATAATTTTTATGTTGGTACTGCCGAATTTACTAATAACACACTTATGAACTCGAATTACTATAGGTAGAATTAACGTAAATTTGAAACTATTATTTATAACAGTTGACAACGCTTCTGTTGAAGATTCCTATGAGCTACGAACTCTGACTTTTAATATAGTTGGCTTCGATGAATTTATACGCGTGTATCCCGACGTTGTCCTTACAACGGTTCGATGTTAACTGAACTGCTTTGATTATTTTTGCTCATCCTTATATATACTAAATCTTCCCCACAAGCGGAAGGGGCTGTTACCTACAGAATCTGGTATCTGTATCAGTATCAGTATCTGGACGCTTCTATTGAAGAGCCGTATGAGGTATGAATTCTGACTTGTAATATAGCTGGCTTCGATGAATTTATAGGCGTGTAACCCGACATTGTCCCTACAACGGTTCGATGTTAACTGAACTGCTTTGATTGTTTTTGCTGATCCTTATATATACTAAATCTTCCCTACAAACGGATGGGGCTGTTACCCACACAATCTGGTATCTAGTGGTAAATACCACCGTTTTACACGGCATGTAATTTCCCCCCGTTTTACATTGGCTGTAGCCTCCCGTGGTCGAGGGTGGGTTTCTCATGATGACCATCCATTCGTGAAACATGGAAGATATGTAAATAATGGGGGAATAATCCCGACTAGATACTTATACTAGAATGTTTGTTGTTTATATGTTTCAAAAAATGTAAATACGTTACGCCCGCTCCAGATATCCGCCGAGCATCATAACTGATTTACCGGGTTAACATAGGGACAACAAAATATTTTGTTGTGGCAACAAATATTTTGTTGTGGCAACAAATATTTTGCTGTGCCAGCAAATATTTTGCTGTGGCAGCAAATATTTTTTGCTGCCACAACAATAAATTGTTAACAATCTACATTTTGTTAGAGAAACAGAACTATTTTTCTCCGTGCGATGCTGGGCATTTTATTTGGTCACCGCTTCGTTTCCACCGGCATGGATATCGAGAACACTGCAGCCTCGAGCACCTGCCGATGATAATGGACGTTCGTTTGTTAATTACAAAATTGTACGATGACCGCGGAACGGCGCAATGTCGCAATGGGTTCGCGCGCCGCTTCGATGTGGACACACTTTAAATTTAACTTTTATTTTCTCCACTTGCCCCCCCGAGCGCGACCGGTGGTATATTGTTATTCTACTTTCGGCGGTTTGGTTCGACGCATGAGTCTGGGCCGGCCGATCACCCATGGGGACGTCGCGCGACGAAATTAGAATTGGTGATCCAAAGCAAAGCCTGGCGTATGCATCGCCCCGCGGACGAGTGCTTTGCCTGTTCCTCTCTCGTGCTTTCTATCTCTCCCCGTCGACATGTGTGCCGCTGCTGGGGAATGGAAACGGGCTCCGGGGCTTTGCGACAAAGCGACCGCGCCACTCCCGCCGCAGCGCGGAACAGCGGAGCCCAGCGAAATATACAGCGGGTATGGCGAGGAAGAGGTGAAAATGTAATTAGTACGTGATCAGTTGCAGCTGCATGATCACACGGGCTTTCATTTCGCATCGGGAGCGCCACGCCCGGGGCCATAGCTCGAGCATGCTCCGCCACGGCTCCCACACGGTCACCGTCAATTCGTCTTTTATGCGTGTGTATGCATATATATGTATACATAAATATGCACGAATGAAACTAAATGGAAATTTTACGGGGCCAAACGCGAATATGAAAATCATCGATGAATACCTCGAGCCACGTATTCCCTGTGCGTTACTAAAAGTTCAACAACGATCGATCATTCGATACATATACATTCGTCAACTATCGTAATTTCAATTTAAACGGAGATGTACGCAATTCGGATAGCACCATGTCGCTGATTGGATCTACTGTTGCGACTGAATTGATTAGATTTTCGTAAATGACAGAACAATCGAAAGCTTTTTCAGGCGAGAGAGGGGATTTTGGGGGAATGCGGAGTATTCAAAGTCCGACGACTATTTCAATGGAGGTGTTTTGTCGACAGAGCGCAGAATGACCACGGAGAGAAACCAGGAAAAGGAAGAAACGTAGGAAAAAAAGGATAAACATGTAGGGATCTTTTCATTTAATCGAGTGCCCTAGCTTTTGTTTTAATACGCGCCTGATAAAAGGTAACGAGCGTTACAAGGGTATTCTACACTGGTTTTCTCGATGTCCCATCATTAAAGGAAATAATATCTGCATTCTGTAAACTTGAATATTATTTATATTATAATATAACTTGTTTTCTGTGGAATTATACCAAACTTCCGGATCATTGATTTGTATAAAAATAAGGCATAACTCGCGTTTTTTCTCCTTCGGGCGGTCGGGAGTTCACAAAAAAAAATTGTTACATTTTGCTTCCTCGTGGAGGATTTATGTTTTGGTAAAAAAAAAATCGCCATTTTGGTGTTAGGGTGTTCAAAATGTTCCAAAACATCGAACAATCATGTTTAGAAAAACTGCGTGCGTGCGTCGGTTCGCGCTCCAGCTTTTCATTTCAGCTGTCTAGCTCAAACCATGGACACAGATTGAATATTATCGTTCAATGAACCATCTTTTATTTAGAGATAATCGGTCGAACCGTTTAAATCGTATGTCGTTTTGAATTTTTTGAAATTCGCGAGAAAATTAGTTCTTCGCATTCGACGTAAGTTTTCGTATTAAATATTCATACCTATGAATGAAATAAGTGGTAAATTCGTGATCAGCGTGAAAAAGTACATTAAATGTAATTCCGGAACGACGTCTATCGAAAATATGTTATTGGACATTTCTGTGGCCAAAATTAAAAAAATAAGTGATTTTTGTATTTTCAAACGGTCATTCCCGATTTCCCGAATGTAAATTTTCGAACGTTACATCGAGCCCTGACAGGGTCCTGATAAGGCCTTATCAAGCGCTTGTTAGGCCTTTCCAGGACCCTATAAGGGCCCGCTGTAATGCTCGAAAACTCTACTCGGGTTTGCTTTCCGATGGCATCGTGGAAACACCTAGGTGCCTATCATGTTCTACGCCGTGAATACACAATAATGATGATATAATGTGGTTGAAAAAGCTGGATAAAGCAATATTACATGGTTTTTGTGAGTAAAACTCGAATGTAAAAAAAACACCACTACTTTCCACTGGAACATTTCACCGGATAATTCCACGTACATTTTCGCGCCGTATTTTGACCAAAAGTCGAGTGACATGCTTTTTCCGTTAATTTTTTCGCGCCGTACCTGAATCGGACAGCGGTTTTGCCAGAAAGTTAACCACGACCTTGACATTGAAAAATATTGAAAATTGCAACTTTAATATCGCTTCCACATAATATCACTTTATTCGCAAAGATTCCTGTACGCGGACGACAAAAATATCGAAAATACTTTCTCATAGAACTCGCTTTGCGCATAAAGAGATATTGTGAGTAATATAAAAATTTCAATTTTCATCACTCGGTGCAGAAATGGCCACTTTTCCGCCCGCACCTTGTGATGAAAAATTTCGTACATTCCTCGTGCGAAACACTTTTTCACCCTCGTGGAGTAATGTACTATTTCTATTTTTTTTCCATGCCGAGAGTAAAAATGCTGAATGTGGACCACTAAAAAGTACCTATTAGCCTGTGTTCGCCTTGTTGTTTCGGATCATATTCACCACTTTTACCCTACACAATAATTTATTGATTTGGCCCTTGAGGTCAAGCGTCTCCTCATTCCTCATGCCTCATTCTCTACTCAATCAAAAAAAAAAAAAAAAATTGTAAAGTTGTCTTAGCCTCTTGTAATTGAAAATTACGCCTGCATTCGAGCGATCGTAGCGATTGCACTCGACCTCGTCAAAGTCACGTCCTAACTCGCTCCTGTCCGATTCCACCAGTAATACGGAAACTTTATCGCCGAACATACAAATTGTACCTCGTGTCTGTGGCCCATAAATTAATTGATTCCGTCGAATTCGTCGCTAAACGAAACTAGTGTGACACTGCCATCGACAAACCGTCGGAGATGGGCCGAGAGTACCGGTACATACTGCGTCGGAATGCGATGTACCATAAGTTTTCCAAGCACATACGGTATTCTGTCCGCACACACACGGCACACTCGCTTCGTGGCGACCCGTCGCCCCGTCAGCCCTCCCCCTCACAGCATCCACTCTATGTTAATTTATGTTATACCTGCGGTTCGTAAGTGCACTATTCCCGGAAGGTACCGGAGACAATTTTCCGCATTATCCGCAGAAGTATACATACCCATCCGTTATGTGTCTCTGATCAAACAAGAACGTCGTTATCCCTAAATTATTCCGGCTATTATCCCTGCGGTACGATGGTACAGCGAATGAGGTATCGAGAGACATTTTCCGCGTACAAATTATTTTCCCATTCAATTACCTCTCGTCGCCGAAAAAAAAATTCCAGCGATTAATCGAAAATAATCGAATTTTCTCCATCATGCGGCTCTCCCTCGTGTCCGCTCAGTCGGGCCTCGGGGCTTTTTAAAAAACATCGAAGCAATATCGGCGTGTATTTGCCCGGGTCCATCGTACCCGAAACAAACTTCGTTTAGTTCCTTTGAAGCTTTGATCAACGAACGAGCCAAGAATAAAACTAAAAAAAAAAAACAGAAAACAAGAGCATCCAGGAAGAATAAACCGACGAAGGTGCCTACGGTATTTTCGGCCCGTTATACGCCCTCGGCTCTCGGAGTATCCCCGTCCCCGGTTACCGAGGGTTGGTCGAAATTGTTTAGCGAAACAATTACCGTCGTCCTATAGCCAGTTTGGGTATATGATAAAATTATATTTAATGTCGCGGGTGTAATAAATTAACGGTGACAGGACGAGCGGACGAGGATCGGTGCGAGGGGGTAGGGTGGAGCGAGCGAGCGGGTAGGGAGTACATGAAGCGTGTGGCGCTGATGGATAGTTAATGAGGCGCGATGAGGGCCACCCTCCGTACGCCCGCGCGCTGCCATATCTCACCGCAGGACTCCATTAGCGGCCGCCTAATTGGCCTCGCGGATAATTAAGTGGCCCACCATCTCGCTCGCGTACGTGTCCGCTTCGTTTTACATACACTCGCTCCGCGGCACTACACTATATCGGGCGCGTATAACCAAAGCTGGCCCGCGGGCTGAGCAGCCACCACCGCGCACGCGTGATTCATTTTCATTTCACAGTTGCGTGCACCGGGCCCGTGCACTTTCCACGGATTTCTGCTGAGCGAACGGACCGAGTGTGTACACACATATAAATGTTTATGCAGAGCGTCCCTCTGCGAAATGTACTTTGCGTATATTTCGTGTAGACCGGCTGTCGAGAACCTTGTAAAAAATCGCACGCACCGGTGCGACCGGAGCCTGGTTACGCCGGCATTAAATATTAAATATGCGAGGACGGCATTAAAAAAGACGCACATGCGCGGTGCAGGTGTACGCGCGGTTATTCGATGCTGGCAGTTTCGAGATTTTGCGAATCACGCACGCATCCGCGCACCGGGCCACTCGACAGCTATGCGGGATACATTATTGTTGTGTAAATAACTGTAAATAAACGGGGCGCTTTGAGTTATTCGCGATTTACCCGAATAACGTTTGAGAGGTCGCTCACTTGCACCCAGAAAAAAAATTTATTTGACGGCCACCGGTTCTTTGGTTTAAGTGAAATATTTATTTGATTTAAATAAATATTGATTACATTTAAGTAACTCTTTACTTTATTTAAATAAATATTTATTTAAAACAAATAAATATTTTGCTTAAACCAAATAAACGGTGGCCGTCAAAAAATGTTTTTTTCTGGGTGTGTTTTACAATGATTTGATTTTTTGCTTTAATTTTTATTTATTGCGTTTATTGCAATTGTACCTCATGTCCTACAAGTAGTCTGTGTAGTTTTGTTGTCATGGTTGAATCGACTTTAACACGAGCTTGAGTACTTTCTTAGTGGAAAGTCTCGAAAGCTGCGATTAGGGAGTATTTGCCGCTCACTCGTCAATTACGAATCGAAGAAGATCACGAAGTCAGTGACGCTTCGGTCGCACTGTAAACAAACTTTGTTTGAAAATTAATGAACTGTATTGGAAGCTTTTTTTTACATGAGACTGTTTCTGAAATTTCAAACACATGTGCGTTGCAATTTTGCAGTAAAATTTCTATTTTTAGTGCGAATCTCTACATTTCAGGCAAAAGATTTGATATTTTAATACTTAAATTTTACAAAAAAAAGTACGTTAATATTTAATCAATGTAAGTAATGAAACCAAATTTCAACTTTCAGTACATTCAGTACATAATTTACAATCTATTTTTACAGTGCCGGATTGGCGGGATTGCCAGGAAATGTCCTGACACCTTGCTGTCTGATCAGCGCGTCGGCATATTGAGAAAAAATCGCGTAGTTAAAGCAACAATATTGACTTTTTACCGTAAAAAATAGTTCCCAAGAGGAACATCTATATTTTATGGTTACGACAATGACAAAAAAATTATGGTTGCAACCATAATTATAGTTTAACTAATTGTATATATATTATTAGTAACTATCTTTACAGACTATCTTTCTATAACTATAACTGTCTATAACTATCTTTCTCAGTATGTTTTTATTCCTAATATGTACGAGATCGTTGACGAATTTTGCTGAGTTCTTGATAGGCACAGTATTTTGTTCGAGGCATAGTAAGGGACACCTTTTACGTAGTATCTTTGATTGTAGGGTTTCGAAACCATTTATATTAGTTTTCTTCGCTGAACTTCATAATTTGACCCCATACGCCCAAAAGCAACGCGCACATTGTTTGTGATTCGAGAACCGGTCACCGCACAAAAAAGACATTGTATTAATTTTTTTCAATGCACTTCTTACCAACAATTTCATATAACAATTTTATGAGTCGATGACGGACGGAATAAAAATATTGGTTTTCTCGACCATTTGCTCTCTCTCGACTTTCGCTGCTTTTCACAGAATGTCCATTCACTCGTGTACGGACTGCATGAAAGTTCTGAGCGATGACGAAATCGGTAGTACACTTCGTATGAAATTCCTCTGATAATCGTGTGTTTACAATACTCACTAGAACTCACGAGCCCTTAAAATCGGACTATAAATGCGGTGCTTGGCGGTATGCTTGGTACTATCGAGAAATTTCACTCTACCGCCATAAAGGCGAGAATACGAGGATAGAAGAGACACAGAAAAGAGGATCATTTTTATCTCGGTCTGGTCGAAAAAAAGAAGAATTGTTCGCTTACGAATCCACGTTTTGTTGCGATTCTCGCTTCGGCAGCACTTTTTTTTCGCGAGCGATAAAGTTCCCGGGGAGAGGCGGCTCTCAGGATCCCGGTGGCCCGCGGTTAACTCGCCGCGGTTATCGCCGCATAAAAGTGTACAGAATATAACCAAGTTTCGAGGATAAACTAGACGTCCCTATTAAAGCAGCCGTATCGGCGGCAGTGGGCGCGGAGGCAAAAATCTGCTAATTCTTCCCAGGGACGGGCTACGTTGCCGTACGAGCTATATTGTACAAGTATATTCGTATCGGGTAGGCACGGTGAAACTGACTGGATTACTGCGATTGCTTTTAAGTACTCTTAAAAAAAAAAAAATGAGCGAAGCCGGTTAGTTTCCTCCTGCGTCAGCTTCGCCTTGATATTTCGGCTAGCGGTCTACCGCTTGCCCAGCGAAATTCGACCTAGGGTGAGGGTGCCGCCGCGAAAAAAACGTGAAAATAAGAGTGAGACGGAGGGGAAATGGGTTCACGAGGCAGAAAAGTTTGCCGGACCGGGGAGATAGCGTTGGGTGGAATCCGCGGTAATTTGTTGACACGATCACTTATGCGGACGGAGGAGGCGTGTCGAGGACTCGATGTCGACGCTCAAGTATCTCTCTCTCCCTATGCTCTACGCCCGCAAAGAAAGAACGTCGAAATTCCCGCTTGAAAAATCTTACTCGGAGAATGGAGCGGGCGCCGACGACGAGAGAAAAGCTCATCATTTTCTAAATCCATTAAATAAAGTCTCCGGTAAGCAAATTGCATAACTTCTTCAACATTCTTTTTTGAAGGATTCTTCAGGATTCTTCAGGATTCTTTTTTTTTATTCGTAATACTGACTGAAGCTCGACACATATTTCATTAATAAGAAATAAGTTGCGGAATTTCCTCACTTACAGACTTTACTCCATGGATTTAGAAAGTGGTCGAGCTTTCCTACCAAATTCCATAAACGCGTACAGGCTGTGCACAAACATAGCCTATACTCCCTTCTGGCTTTCATCCGATTGGAACATCGGACCCTCCAAAGCTCGAAAAGAAGAACTTGCTGAATGTTGTGGACACAATAAAAATCGTTGTGTAAAAATACGCAAAGTTAATCATTTTTGCAAAATCGGCTATAAAAATTGGCGATTAACTTTTTCGTTAATCGTCTCTCCAGGACTATATTCGATGTATTTTTCCACGATGATCACGAATCCACTAGTTATTTTATTCATAAATGAATATTTCATGAGGAACATTGCGTGTAAAGTAGGTAAAGTACTAATTTTTTATGAACTTTAAAAAACACAAAATAACATAAAATTGAAACGGTTCGATCGATTCTCCCGAAATTTTAATGGGTTCATCTGGCGATCATATTCCATCTGTGAAATTCCATCTGTGAACTGAAAAATTGTAAAAGCTAGAGTGCGTACAGACATTTTCAAAGAAATTAATAATGGCGTACAAAAAACAACTGAACATTTGTGGATGAAATTTTGTAGAAACATTGACTATTAACCACACATGCTGTGTCTGAAATTTCACTTCGATCGGTCGAGGCGTTCTCGAATTATAGGGGTTTGAATTTTTCGCGTCCGATTCACGGACGCACGCACACATGCACATCCAGACATTTTTTCTAAATGTGATTTTTCGATATTTTAGAATATTCTGAACACGCTTTAATTAAAATGTCGATTTTTTGTACCATAGCAAAGCTTCACCTATGAGCAAGTAAAAAAGATTTGCACTTTCGACAAACTTTTTTTTTCATAAACGTCCACAATTCTTTTCTCGTTAATTGTACAAAAAAGATATTGCAAAATGAACAAACAGTTTTATAAAATGCCCAACATTTTTTTTGTGCGAAAAAAATGGACATCTGTGGATAAAAAACGTCGGTACCACTTTTACCGTGTACGAGCGGTTGTGTGCGCGAGTCTCTTGACACCGGCTCATCGAGTCCGTCTCGTGTCGCAGGGTGCTCGAGCGCGCATTAATAATGAATCCACCTCAGCCCGCGGAGAGTTATTAAGCGAGAAATGATTAACGAGCTTCGCCGATCAGATAGGACGACACTTAGTATTTCGGAATCAGTTAGTGACGCGGACGGGCGAGCGAGTCGAACCTCCCCTAACAACTCGTTCGCTTTTGCTACCTTTCTCCCTTCGTTCTCCGCTCCGCACTTCCATCTCTCTCGATCTCCGATGTTCACTACCAGCGATGCGCGGAGCCCCGGCGATTATGATTTATGATAGGCGGCTTCGTCTCGAACAAAGTACATCAATTACGTGTGTGTCTGGTATGTCACGTTCGCAACAACCCTTCTCGCGCTCACGCTTGCCGACAACAAAGGGAAGCCTTCGCATCGCATCGCCGACCATCGTCGAATTGCCCTGTCTCTGCTACTCGTTGCCAAAGTATCCCAGCTTCGTTGGTTATTATATATTAGCTATCAATGAAGAATTGCTGTCTAGGGGAGGCTTGGCTATCTTGCTATTCGGGGATGAGTGTAACAGAAAAGTTTGTGGGTTCCCTATTGGCAAAAAAAACTCTGTGAGGGACTGCGAGAGTCAGTGCTACAGTAAAACCTCGATTACGTTTGAAACTGAAAGGTGCAGTGTTTTTATCGTTTTTGCAACCATGAAAACACCGAAAAAGCACCGAGGCAAATTATTGCACTGCAAAAATTATGTTTTTCCAGCGTAATTAGCATCGATAATGGAAATAGCAGGGCGGTAGTTGTATGAAAACAAACCAAAATAACCGACAATCTCGCTATTATCGTTTGGGAACTTTCCTCGGACGGGAATCGAAGTTGTGACGTACCGAACTACGTATACCTAGAATAGTGCACGTTAAACCCTAAGCCTAGATTATCGATTATAATAATAGTATATACTAAACTACAAAACATATTTTTAACATATTTCAAACATCGACGTTTTATTTCAAGGATTTCGTGAAATAAAGTAGTCCATTTTTAATTGCTAAACGATAGCTACGCGCTTTTGATCAGCGAGATGTCAAATCCGATTCTGTATGAACCCATGTAAGGTGATTCAAATGATTTGGTGTAGAAGCTAGTCTCTGATGCGCGTTGTCCGATTCTCCTGGGTTGGGTAAAATTGCTGGGGAAAGCCAATATGCGAGCGGATTAAAAATGGAAGAGAAAAAGCGTGCTTCAACACGGGCGCATCTTTTCCCGTGGCGAGCAACAATGTATAATGTTTCGCGCGAACGTTCGGATAACCGAGCGTTCCGATAAACGAAGTCATGATTAGTATAATTGAGGGTTCGGTTGATCAAGGTTCGGATAATCGAGGTTGTACTGTAAAACGAATCTTCGGAGAGAAAATGATGTTTTAAGGTATCATGACCAGATTGCTTCATAAACAATTACATAGCGACCTTTACAAAAATATAAGCCTTATAAACGAAGCACCTGTTTGATTTCGCCGATGTTGCCTGATCTCGTAGCCTGATAGCATTTCTACTCGAGATACGGCTCTGACCTGTTCAAAGTAGAAAATAAAAATAGCTTCAAAAAATGTTCTATGACAATTATAAATACCTGATCCTTTTCTGACTCTATTCTGAGCTGAAACAATACAAGTTTTAGCGATCCGAAAAGACGAATGAATTTCATATACGGCCGGATCAGGTGATACCCAAGATAACACACTGATAAGCTGTACTGTACTACATCGGACAACGGTTCAGTTCAGGTGGAAATCAGGCAAATCTGATGTCGCTTGCCTTATTAGTCCTTGAACTGGTGCACATCAGGCAATAATCCGCCAAGTCTGTATAGACCGCCTGACTCATCCCTGACGTGGCCCTGATGAACCATAAGGCACACTGAAAAAAAATATCATTGATTCAATTAAAATTTGCTTGCGGTCTGCCAATGAAAAAAATGTTGTTTCAATTCTACCCACACGGAAATTTATATATTTAATTTATATGTGAAATATATATGAATATATTTGGTATGTATTCACATATATTTAACATACACCTCCCTTTTTGT
>JAPYZD010002667.1:0-23345 GCA_030522725.1 Ichneumoninae sp. B BG-2022a
AATCAACTCAAAGAAGAATCAACTCAAAGAAGAATCAACTCAAAGAAGAATCAACTCAAAGAAGAATCAACTCAAAGAAGAATCAACTCAAAGAAGAATTAACTCAAAGAAGTATTAACTCAAAGAAGTATTAACTCAAAGAAGTATTAACTCAAAGAAGAATTAACTCAAAGAAGTATTAACTCAAAGAAGAATTAACTCAATGAAGTATCAACTCAATGAAGTATCAACTCAATGAAGTATCAACTCAATGAAGTATCAACTCAATGAAGTATTAACTCAATGAAGTATTAACTTGGAAAAAATTGTCTGCAGCTGCAGCGAAATTGAGATTCACCGGACATCGGTAAGCTTTTCTCTATCGCTAGCCGGAGCCACAGGAAGCTGCAGTTTAGATCGATCGGATCTTAGATCACAGCGGTAGGAGGTTGCATATACGCGTTGCGATAAGATCGGTTCACATGGAGGGAGTCCCACCGGCACGGCTACTGTGACGATGAGCGTACGAAGAATTATGGGCCGCGAGGGGTGACTCTGGAAGAACAACATTGGTCAGAAGGCTCGACGAAGATCCTTTGGATATCGTGAGAGCGGGAACCTCGGGAATCCGCTGTTCATTGTTTTCCTCTGGTACAGTGCGTACACGCTACGTTCACCGGTAGAAAATATTTGCATTTCATTATAATAAGTGTCGTTAAGTTTCTTGCCCTCCTGCCCAATCCGATGGACCGGCAGTTCATGGGACGTGAAAATTTCAATAGGTTTGAAAAAAATTTGTTCAACCGAACAAATAATTTTCTGATATTGTCAGATTGCTGCTTTTGCAACTATTCGAGCAAATTACGAAACTCGTCTTCATCGCTGTTAACTCGCCCTATAAAACAGTTTGTGAACCAAATTTTTTATTGAAATTTGATTCATCTGAAAAAAATGTGTTGAACGGAACAAATAACTTTCTGTCAGTGTCAGATCTTGGTTTTTGCAACTATGCGAGAAAGTCACGTGACTCCTCTTCATCCCATACGATACCGCGACTCTGCAATTAACCGCTGTTAATCCGCACGGTAAAGCCGTTTGTGGCCAACAAAATAAAGGACGCTCGCCGTCGATGGTCTCGGCGGTCGAGACAAGGCCGTGGCTTCCAGCTGCTGCGAAGAAAAACAAAGGAGGCTCCACGACCGATACGCAAGGACGAGCGCTCCCGACTGTCGACTCGGCGCCTTAATTCGGAGAAGAACATAAATAAAAGTAGGATCTCTCTCCGGTACCGAGACCCACGAAATTTCACGAGCACCGAATGATTTGCCTCCAGCCGTTGTGTCGTGTGTTTCTCTACGATACTCATTAGCATGTCATGGGAACCCGAGGGCCCCGGGCGAAAGCTCGTGTGCACTCCTACCGAACGCACACAAACGCATGGCGAACCTCGGTTTTGCCTGCTTCACTCTCTCCGCCTCTCCATGTCCCTCTCGCACTTCCCACACACGCTACTCTCGCTCGCCTTTTCATATATACATTTTTTTTGTTCTTCTATCCCCCCCCTCCCTCCATGCTCACCGGTCCCTGAATGCGATTATGCGACTACCGCGAGTTCGCACTGCCACAACGTCGATTGGGTTCGCTAACGAGTCTCCAACGTTTTTCTACGTCCCAATTTTTTTTTTGCTTCCTCTGTCGCAAACGTTTAGATTTTTTTTATTTTTATTTTCTTATTTTTTTTTTCACTCACAATCCGAGCCTTGTTACGGGGAATGCTCGTTTCCCGGTATGTCGAGTGACCGGACGAAAAAGTCCGCAGTCGAACGACCGAAAAACTCTGTTCGTGCAATTATAAATTGAAGACTCGCCCGACGGTCGCGCGTGCGCCCGGCGACGCACGGGTCACAGTTTCGATTGTAAACGAGGAAATACCGTGGGTTGCCGAGCGTACAACGATATTCCCAAGCGGAAGCCTGGAGCGTTACAAGATAAATAGGTACACATCGTACGAAGTTATTTGCCCGCTGGTATGAATGTTGAAAACTTTCGGGGACGAAACGGTTGTTCGGCGGCCGTCGGGTCTCGTCACAGCCCACACCGGGAAAAACCGGATGTAAACGCCAGTGTGGCGTGACCTACAGCGCCGCGACGACGGAAACGGCGGTCTTTCCGGACTCGTGAACGACGACGTCACGTCCAAGTTCCGACACCACCGACCGCACTCTGTAACTGCGCGCACACGTGCAGGTGGTGGACGTAACGACACAACACCGCCCAACGATTTATACGATCGTTGCGAACGCGGTTTATGAGCGACGAGTCATCCGGCAAACTGTAACCCATGTCCATGGCGCTACCATCTTCGTAATCATTTTTCATTGCGGTCCTAACTTACTTTAGGTGTGACCCTAACTTAACGACCAAAACTTACCCAAAGTACCAATGCTCGAACACGTCCCAGTCGTCGGACACTTCCATGAAGATTTTATCTATTCCGAATTTAAGTACTTTGATACACAGAAAAAATTTATGCAACGTTTAAGCCTAAATTACTTTGTATTGCATTCTCTTATAAGGCAGACGATTTAGTGTCTGGAAATTGCAAATATCGCAAATATCGCGTCAATACTTTTCATGGCGCTTGTCTATAAAGGCAGGTTTCTATGTAGATTGTTAATAATTTTTTTCATCGATTTAATTGAGAAACGGCAAAGAAATGCTTTTAGTTAATATGAACTGATTGAAGTTTTTACATCAGATTTCTCGAAATCTATGATTGCCCGAATATAGGGACGACATTTGGACTCCCTTGTTACTTCCTAACGCAACTAAAAAAAATGATCTTGCAATAAATCGACGTGTTCCCGAAACTAGAAACTATCAGCTAGGCAGTGGTTTCAGTTACTTTCACAAAAAAATATCTTCTCTCCCAATTAACAACCGCTAGAATATGGGGATGCTCTTAACCGTCCGAGCATTGGTGCGTTTGGCTTACGCAGTTCTCTTCACGAGGTTCAACGTAATTGGCGCTGACGTCGCTTACAAAGTTAGTAGAGACGACGACGCTCGGACTAGACAGCTGCGAAACGGTTACAGTTCTAAGACACTCGGGAGATGCGGAGATACTCCTCGATGCAAATGTGCAGGTGTTCCCGATGAATAAATGGATCCACTACATCGGAACTCACTCGCTCGGCTCCCGCTATTATACGCACACACGAGCAGCCGGTGAAATATGCGAAGTGCATCCAACTCGGCAAAGCTCCCACGATCGCGGCGATGTACTTGCGTCGTATGCGTGTTTCTCGACTGGTGCGGAGGGCGATAGGCGTTACGGAGTTGACAAGGTATTAGCCGACGAGTATGTGTCGCACCGGGGAACATTACAATTCAGTTAAACAGAATTTCCGAGACGCCGTGCGTAAGTGTAACAGTCGCGGAGTGAAACTCGGAACTGAACGACAGAGGGAGTTCTGCGCCCTCTAGCGGACTCGTAACTTTAGCATGAAACTTTTCTTTCTTATCCCTAGTGGAACTGGTGCAACCACGGATTCGGGATTGTATCGTAGTCGCAGTCGCACTAGGGTTGACCAGACATGCCTCCACGAGTTGCAATGACTATGACGAGACACCGGGTATACAGAAATGAGACTGATCGCTTTGTTCAAACTTTTAACCTTTAAGCAACTCTGTTTTGATGGACTCGAGCAATCCCCATGCAACTAAAAATCAAATAAATAGACTATACAACGATGGTTGCAAGGGTTGCAGAAAAACGACGCTAAAATAAAGGTTATCTACGAGTCTACAGCAAGTTACAATTTTGAACATTGTGCTTTTAGTCTATTGAAGTCTGCCGATGGTCACCTCAGTTCCGTTAGGGATCCCTCTCGTTTTTTGTCAATCCCCGGGGCTTTAATCCTTATTAATTCGAGATGGGAAACGTGGCTGCTGGCGGAGGGATAGTTTTGCGATGCGTCACGACACTCGATCGCTGAAAGGGAAAGAAAAAAGAGGCCCACGTGCTACGTACTCGGCTGCGCCTGCAGTTTTCCAAATAGCTCGAGCGGGTCTGTTCTTTCACGGCGAATGGCGGAGAATTGGGCGACGTTAGCGTAGTCGACGCTTGGCCCCGATCGTTTCTGCCTCCGTGTCGAAACTTCGGAACGGTTATATAGTCTAGCTCTCCTCGCGGCTTTGTCGCAGTCGGACAATCGGATCGCCGAACGAGCAGCGGTATAGTCTCGCAGATGGGAAGTGGCGAGTACCGCGAGGACGGAAGTCGTTCCATCGAGGCTCGTGCAACGGACTCGGGCGTTCGCCGAGCAGAGTCGAACGGAAAGAGGGCAAACTTCCTTGCCCGGTCAGATATTAATCACTGTAATTTTTTTTACTGAATATTCAACGGACTGCGAGCGTATAATACAATGCACCGGCGGAGAAATTCGAAGGAGCCAGGGAAGTTTACGGAGGGTACAGGGTCGTCGCTCTTGAACCCTTCCTGGCGAGTCAGCGCAGAAATTGAGAGGGTTCGTCGCGTGAATCTCCCTTGCCCCTTGACGGCTGCGAACCCTACTCGGCGCGCATGCGGTATATACGTGTACACTTAGGTGCGTCGTGTTTCCGCACGTGTTACCCGTCCAATTAAGGTGACGGAGTCGGCCGCCAATCCAGACCGCGCCAGTTTCTCGAGAACGTTAAAAAAAACATATCATTTCCGGGAAGGGGAGGGGGGACGCGGGCTTCAGCGTCCATTAAAAAAACACGCTCTATCAATTCGGCGGGAGTGGAGAGATATGAATATTTTTTTTAAGCACGGTAAAGCGGGGTAAAACGGACTATCTTCGGCACTCTTTCGGGGAACATGAAAAGTCTCGTCTCAAATGGAGGACTCGAGTATGTTTTGCTCCGCTCTACCCTAATATGTGACCAAGGAGTATATAGGCTCTTCACAGATTGTTAATTTAGCTACTTCGAATATAGACCGAGTCTTTGAGTCAAAAAAAAATGAAAGTGCATATTTGAGGAATATTTTTTTAAATACGGCAGAGCGGGGCAAAACGGTGATCTTCAGCAATCTTTTGGGGAACATGAAAAGTCTCATCTCAAATGGAAGACTCGAGTACGTTTTGCTCCACTCTACCCTAATATGTGACCAAGGAGTATATAGACTCTTCACAGATTATTAATTTAGCTATTTCGAATATAGACCGAGTCTTCGAGTTAAAAAAAATGAAAGTGCATATTTGAGGAATATTTTTTTAAATACGGCAGAGCGGGGCAAAATGGTCTATCTTTGGCACTCTTTCGGTGGACGTGAATAAAATCTCGTCTCAAATGGGACGAGACTCGGGTCTATTTTGCCCCGCTCTACCCAACTACATGACTAACGAATACAGACTCTCCACGAATGATTAGTTTAACTTTTTCAAATATAGACCGAGTCTCTGCGTTGATTAAGCAAATGTTTAATGAATCTTAAAAGAAATACAGCATAGCGGGGCAAAATGGACTATCTTCGGCCCTCTTTCGGGGAACATGAAATAAAAGTTTCATCTTAAACGGAAATCTCGGGTCCGTTTTGCCCCGCTCTACTCTAATACATGACTAACGAGTATAGACTCAGATTACTAATTTAACTATTTCGAATATAGATCGAGTCTTCGAGTAAAAAAGAATGAAATGACATATTTAAGGAATATTAAAAAAAACGGACTATCTTCGGCACTCTTTCTGGGAACACAAAATAGTCTCATCCCAAATGGTGGACTCGGGTCCGTTTTGCCCCGCCCTCCCCTTACGCATGATAATGGACTCTCCACAAATGATTAATTTTACTCATTCGACTATAGATCGAGTCTGCACGTTTACAAAAAAAGTGAAATTACGTATTTAAGATATGGAGCAGGATACCGTTAATAACTACTGATAAGCAGGTTGATATTTCATTTTCATTGCATCCGCCGCGTCTGGTCGAACTCTCGTCCTCGATATAGACCGGCCGAGGTAAAAGTGGAGCGCGATCGAACGACGAAGGAGGGCCGTAATATCGCCACGGAGATGAGATGAGCAGCGGTCGCGTGGCTCTGCGCGCACCGCCACGAGGTGGGAGATGATTTTTTAATGGCCCGCTGCGATGGGGCCCACGGGAGGCCGGCTGTTTCCGAGTTCACCTGAGTTTTTGAGACCGCTGGCGCGTGCCGTCGACAGCTGCCGCGCCTCGTCACAGCTGGTCCTCGAACGTCAGATATCCCTCGCTCATTCACGCTCCTCCCGCTGCTGGCGTGCCATTCGTTCAGCCTTGCGGAAAATCGTTCCAATAATCGACGCGCATGCCATTACATTTGATTCGGAGCCGGTGGACTCAATGAAAGGGCAGTCTTCGCAAAAAGGTCTGTTTCGTTTTCGGAGCAAGCTGGAGCAGAGCGCTCGATTTTACGCGGAAAGGATGTCGATATTTATTGGATATGTAAATATAGGGTAGAGCGGGGCAAAATGGGGCAACGGGGCAAAACGTCATTTTCCAATAATTGTTGGATGCCCGAATTCGCCTCTTCTGCCCAGTTTTGCCACCTTATCCGATCCAAAAATGATTGGAAAATTTAGTTTTGCCCAAAAACCCCGTTTTACCCCGCTCTCCCCTATCTTCCGCGTAAAATTGAGCGCTCTGCTCTAGCTTACTGTGAAAACGAATAAATCCAAAGACTCCGCATCCAGAAAAATAATTTATTTGACGACCACCGTTTATTTGGCTTAAGTAAGTATTTATTTGATTTAATTAATATCCATTTCATTTAAATAAATATTCACTTAATTTAAATAAATATTCATTTTAATCAAATTAATATTTTACTTAAACTGAATAAACGGTGGCCGTCAAATAGATGATTTTTTTGGGTGCAAAAGGGATGTCGGGAGGAGCTTAATAAGAATAAGGACTTTATTGTTTTTCTTCTTTTCCTCTTAATTCGCCTTTGTAAGACTTTCTGTGAGCCACTTAGCCACTACTCTCAATTTTTCCAATTCCTCGCTTCTAAAGTGCGCGACTGCAGCCGCTGTTACCCCCCCCCCCCCCAATACTATATCACAAATTGCTGTGAAGATACCTGCATGAGACTAAGTTTCATGAAGTTAGTAACGGCTGCTTTTTGCATCACACAAACTTCGATCGGTGAAGTTCACTTAGCGAATAAAATTCTGCGAGTGAATTTCGTTCCAAAGCCTTGCATTGAGAGACTATCCAAGGATGAAATTTGATGTCGCGCAGACATCTTCAGGGTCATTGGGACATCTGCGCGAGAGCGCAGAGAAACTGCAGAAAAAACCTGCGCCGATCCAGCCGGTCATTCCAACTGAGTCTCGATCTTCGCGTTCGATACTTCGAGCACGAACACCACACTGATAAAAAATCACGGTTGAATCAACTAAGATTCGGGCAGGGACGTCCAACTAAGTATTTGGTTGGTACAGCTAAAAAAATTGATCCGTTCAACACTTTGTTGGGTGACTTCACCAAAATATTTTTGAGGCATTAAAATATTTTGTACTTTTTTATCAGTGCAATTCTCAGAATTCGACCTCGACGGCTGGGCAGTCACCCATCCAAGTACTGACCGCGAACGATTCTCCTTGATTCTGAAGACCACCGAAGCCGTTCACCA
The DNA here is from genome assembly GCA_030522725.1 of Ichneumoninae sp. B BG-2022a. NCBI lineage: Eukaryota > Metazoa > Arthropoda > Insecta > Hymenoptera > Ichneumonidae > Ichneumoninae sp. B BG-2022a. The sequence continues at coordinate 7,641 of JAPYZD010002667.1, forward strand.
ACTGCGCATCCACCTCTGTCGGTGCGAATCTTTCTGTGGAAAATGCTATCGCCTGAGTCTGTATCTTCAATTTTTCAACACCGGCACCTGAAATCGTGACCTTATCGGTACTCGCAACCGCCGTTTAGACGGTCGCCCGACCGCAAAAATCAACCACAAAATTACTGCGCGACCGACCGATTGTTGCATCGCCTCGAAACAAACTACTTGTTACACGCCGTGTTTGCGGCAAAGAGGTCGTATTTGACTGTTCCGACCGCAAAAAACAACAAACTCAATTGGACCTGCAGGAAGCGGCCGATTTTGAACAAATTGACCTCAAACTCCGACCAAATCGGACTTTTGTCTTTGCAATTGCCGTCGATTTTTATAAATATCTATAAATGGACCGCAAAACAACCGAAACAGTTACAAGCCGTGTTGCATTCGGTCGAATTTGCAATTTTTTGGGGTAGATTTCGGACACAAATGGACCAGTTGTATTTTCAGTCCCAAATGCTGTCGAAGGTACCGATATAGGAGAGTCAGGTATGAGCGGAATACACGCTTATATCGGAACGTACCGGGATATAACAAGCCGAAGGCCGGAGGACGTTATAATTCATTACATCCCTTCGAATCTCGATGATCGAAAGGGCCCAACTCCGTGGGAATTATAATGCGAATTGGTAGCAGATGGGATTCGAAAACGCGTTCGACTGGCTTCTGATCCCACGGTTTGAGAAGGTTAAAACTTAAACGACTCGAGATTTATATACATATGTGTATATATATATATATATATAATATATATAGATTGGAGGCGAACGAAATGTAGCTTGCCTCGAGGGTCTCTAGGTACTGGAAGGATCCTTATCCCGGTATTCTCGAGGGCGGTGGAAGCTGCAGGAGTACAGTATAGTATAACCGAGTATGATATAGCTCGTAGTCCAGCGGCGAGTCCACGCGCAAGGTGTTTCCAAAGTCAGCTGGCCCTCGTCTCTCTCTACCGTGCACCTGTTCGCCAGCGGCGACTGAAAAGAACCCGGCATTATAATATCGCGTATGCTCGCAACGAGAAATCAAAGGGAACAATTTCGCTGCAGTGCAAGAAATATTCGGAATTTTTTAAAAAGTAAAATCTTATATATCTTTTGGAAAGTTGTTTGGTTGCGCCGATTTTCGAGTCCCCTTGGGGCCCCCCCGGGTCAAATTACTCGAAGTCGCCCTGAAAGCCTTCTTCGCGGACCCCGATAACTATTCTTCTATTGTACTGTTCTGGTTTTATTCGGTGCGTCTCGGTGAATTGCGAACAATAAAGCGGCGCACAACAGCGCTGTGCCCTATGTAATGTCCAAAAACAGTAATTTTTCGACTAGAAATAAAGTAAAAGTGGGGAATATGGCCCAGTCCATATATCATTGATTTACGTGTTAATCGGGGTGGTCCATATTCACCACTTTTACCCTACGTCAATACTGGCTCGAACATCTCATTTTTCGATGAAAGTTACATCATCCCGGAAATACGTCACTTCCAGTTTGAAAATCCCATTTTTAGACTGGAAATGACGTCATACCGAAAATACGCCACTGGCTGCTTGAAAATCCCATTTGTGTACCGGAAATGACGTCATACCAGAAATACGTCACTTTCGACTGGAACATCTCATTTTTAGGCCGGGAGTGACGTTATACCGAAAATACGCCACTGCCTGCTTGAAAATCCCTTTTTTGTACCGGAAGTGACTTCATACCGGAAATACGTCACTTCCAGTTTAAAAATCCCACTTTTGTACCAGAAATGACGTCATATCAGAAATACGTCACTTTCAACTGGAACATCTCATTTTTAGACCGGAAATGCGTCACTGCCGCTCAGAGTATAAATTTATCGAACCGGAAGTGACTTATTTCCGGTATAACGTCACTTCCGGTCGAAAACTGACATTTTCAAACCGGCAAGTATTTCCCTCGAATCTCCGGCAATCCGAATTTCCGGTTTCTAAATTTCATAGTCCATAGAAAAAGCTCCAAGTGCCCGAGCCACGACTACTAGTTTTATATTTCTCTTTCAACCACGATGCTCAATTCCGGAGTTTGATTCCCGCCTCAAAAATCTATCAATGTTAAGAAAAAAAAAAAGAATAATCGCTCTATTCGTTCTGCGATTGATTGTTGCGCGAGGCTAAAGTTGGAATTTGCGTTTGTTTTCCAGGTGACGGAGGCTCGGCCACGAATGCGACACCACCACGGTGACTCCAGTTGCAGCAGATGCGGACCCGGCTGGGGCGTGATCGGCCGATGCAACGCCGAAAGGGACACCCAGTGCGGCAAATGTTCTCCAGGCACTTACAGTCCCCATCACAACATGCAGCCGTGCTGGATATGCTCGCGATGCGGTCCGGGACTGTACGAGGCTCATCCATGCACGAACGGCCGTACCGACACAGTGTGCGATTCCTGCCATCGGGTGGCTCACGACAATCCGGACTATCACAGAAAATGCAAGGGTCGTCAGAGCCCCTTCCTGGCGCCGGAGGACGCGAGGAACACCGGCGAGGAGAGCAGCCTCGTCAACGATCCCGATCGGGCGGTCATCGACGAAACCGATCGGGAAAACATCCTCGAGGAGGACGCCGAAGCTCAGCTCCTGGATTCGAGGAATTCCGAAGCTATGCAGAGACTGTAAATTAATCGGCGAGAAAACGCTACGAAGCTATCTATAATCTGTCTCGATTCGCGAGTCACTCGCACGATATATAAAGAGCGCCCTGTTGGCCACGAGAAAAAGAAAATTGTGGAAGGAAAACTAGTCAATCGATCGTCGCGGTGACAATCGAACCACGCGCGAACTAATCGCTGATAAATATCCAGAGCCAAATTCAAACAGCAGTGTACATATGTATTTATTTCGATCGATCGGGAAGGGGTTACAGATTGGCAACTTCGGCCACGGTTCTTTCGCAACTGGCAATACTCGACGAACGCACGATAGCGGGTCGTCGGGTCGTCGGACTGTGCCGGTGGATTTAAAAAAATTATAAGAATTAAAAAACAAAAAAAATTGTCGTTGCCAGTTATGTCTACTTCTCTACGTTTAATCGACGATTATGCGAGCCGCGTGTACAGAAATGTATTAATATTTTTATTATTTTTCTCTCGCACTCTCATTTTTTAAATTATATTAATTATATACTGTATCTCTTTCGTGTAATCTCTCTTCTATGTAAATATAATCAAATCATATATACAACTGTTCGTATATGACCAAAGAAGTAACATAGTTCTAGCGATAGAATTACCCGAACGCATCGCGAGCGTTCTGCGGCCGAAACGAGCGGTTTAAAGTCACAACGGAGAAAAACTAACACTCGCGCTCCGTTATCAAACTACATTTCGAGAACATCGACCGATTCGCAGTTAAGATGATCTATAAGTATTTGCATAAACATTAACGAGTGCAGACAATTCACCCGAAATCGTCGTAATTATTGTTCGCATTGTATTTTCACTCCACGATGATAAACTATCGATTAGACAATGAGTTTCTATCCTGTGGCGTGTAACGATAGTATAATTGTCGACTCGTCCCAGCCTCGAACTCATCTTATATCCTACGACGATTGTGCCAACAAGGATTTTTTTTTTTTTTTTAGAGAACGATAATATAGGCTCGTAGTATCAATTCTAATGACGTTCCGCTAATAGACTATTTGTTATTATTATTATCATCATCATCATAACCGTTAATAGTCGTGAGAGTTCTCAGAGAGATCTAGAAGTCTCTCAAGAGATTCCTCGCGTGGCGAATCATGTCGTATGTCATTATAGTATATATATATTTTTTATATTTATTAAACATTACGATACAGTGTTAGGTACTATAATTTGGTTCAGTCCCGAGGCACGGGTATGGCTCATCCCTGCAGATGAAATACGCTCTCGTGATTTTTTTTTTTTTCAAACTAATCCTACTGTATAATAAGAAGCACGATCTTTCGAGTGCATCGCATACTCTGTTGCTCTTAAACAACCGAAAGATCAAATACACTCGCATTTTTTTGTACATATATCGAGAAAACTCGCAAACTTCAAGTTCGAGTGAGTTAAAAGTAGCGTTGTGAGAAAATGGCATGGGAGACAGTAGCGTAAGTTTATCCGATCGATTTCGCTGTACGCGTTGAGTTTAAATCGTACGGGATGTGTGTTTGTGGCGAGAACAAGAGGCTTCTTCGATTACTGTAATCTCCGTTCGTTGGTAATTGATGTAAAGTAATAGGAAAATAAGAAGCTCATTACTTCATTGAATTGACCCACATAGCACGAAAATATTTTTGAAAGGTTTCGAAAATACTTTTTTTGAAAATATTGAAAACATTTTACCAATATTAACAAAATATTCGTGAAATTTTTTTTTTGTTTTAAAATGTTTGAAATGTTTTTCTTTTTTATGGTTTAAAAACATTGTCGAAATATTTTTTTATCCGCTCATAAATCTTACATTGAAATGTTTCTTTTTAACATTTCAGCAAAATGTCAAAGATTGCATCACTAGGCCAATTTCCGTATACCACCCGCTTAAACACGGAAACAATCGTAGAAATATTTCGGTGAAATATGAAAATCAAAGCATTTCATAATTGTTATCACTATGTCTCAGACACGTTTCAGATGCGTTAAAATATTAAGTGTGTTTCTGAAATATTTGAGAAACGTTTCATTGGAATATCTGTACAGAATATTTCAAAATAGGGTTTTCATATATTTCAGAAATATTTCATAAGATTTGAAAGATTGAAAATATTTCAAAATATTGCGTGCTATATGGGAAGTGTAAATGCAAAGTGCAGCTTTCCGTTTCTATCGATGTTTAGGTACTAATTGTAAAATCTGAAGAAAAACAAAAAAAAACAAAATCGACGGAGCACATTTGATCGATTTTTACAGCGATTGATTGCGTATTATACACACATTAATATAAATATGCGTGGCGGTGCTGAATAATTTATAGCGGGCAGTCTTGTTTCACTTTCGAGTTGGACGATCTTAGGCGTAAGGACTATTTAATGTACGTTCTGTAAACATGCCATAAAGTCATAAACATACATTCGTCTTATTTAATTTTAAACATCCTTTACGCATGAATCACCGTCCCTTGCGAGAGGACTCTCCCTTCCTCCGTTAGTTTGTACCGGAACAACGAGGTGGGAAAAAAAAATCATCAACCGAAAAATAATAAACAATCAGACACAGATAAAGTTTTTTGTACGAGAGATATTATATTGTTTAATAATATAAATCAATAGTGTCTTACAAACATACATGTACATAGGGCTCAACGATACAAAAACATTATTACAGAAAAACAAAAAACAAAAAAAGAGCCCTCTCGTCGCTTCAGCGAGACACACTTGGAGACCGAACTCGGTGAGGGCGGGGGGCGAGTCGGGAACCGCGGGAATGCTAATACAAGGGATAGCGAAGAATGACTTATACATTCAGTGTGGTATAATAACGAGGGAGATAATTGAAAGACGCTCTCTCGAGAGCGCAAAAAGTGCTTTGGGAATAAAATTCTATGGCGATCTCGATAAACGCACTACAGCTTTCCACATATATTAATAATCGTTCTCGATTTTTTTTTCTTTTTTTTTCTTCTTCTCCAATATGACCCATAACAATCGTGCGACATTCACGCTCGGTAATATTCGTGGGTGTATATATAGTGTTTTTTTTCTTTATATATAGATTCATTGTGTATATAATATATGTGTGTGTGTGTGTGTCCGCTACCGTATTTACGACGAGCATAAATTAATTCTTTGAACGTCGTCGTATCGTGCGGTAAACGCGACGATAACTATATATTCGCCTTTTTTTCTTTTTTAATTTGTACAATACGAGTGTACACGCTCCAAGCATCGAACATCACGTTAACGTTTGTTCGTATTATCCTTATATTTCTTTTCCTGCATGATAGAGACATCGCTTCCGACTGAATACATTGTTCATTGAAATCCATGACTGGCGACTTATTTACGATAATTATTAAGATACATATCGAATTCGTTAAACACACGAGTGATGTCTTTTGATACAAACTTTAATTTCCAACAATCGCGCGATTTTTCTGCTTTTTTTTTTAAACACTTTTATACTTTTTTTTAATCGCGATGAGATTCAGCGACGCTCTCGCGAGCGATAATTGAGCATCCGGCTCGGATGCTGCGAACTTTTTGTCAGAGAAAAATAGTCTACGGGCAAGCCTACGCTATCCGACCGGCTTGATACGAGAGGGGAACGACTAAACGGTTACTGTGCAGAACAAATCTCTGCACACTTCGAGCAACGGATGAAACAAAAATATACATACATCCCGAGGACGAACGGGCGTTTTACATGCGACTCGACAAACACAGGTCCGGATGGAACGAATCGCTACTGATATTAAAAGGCTTCACGTGATTGCAATTTCGTTTTTTTCCCCCTCTTAGCCCGACAATCCAGTGAAGCGATTATGTACAATTTAATATAATAATGTTTACAATCTCTAATCTATCGTATTGAAAATCATTTCATAGTTAAAAAAAAAAAACATAAGAATACATGAAACGAAAAATGAGCGACAGTCGCAGGGGATTTCCGCATCTGCGATTGTCGTCCGTACAGCGTAACTCTAAGACTAAGATAGGCTGAACTTTTTGTAGAAATTTCGTCCATCGCGTCTCGACGGAAGATCTCTGTTCGTAGTCAAGGGTCTTTAGCGTAACCAGTCATGGATCGATCGGTTACGACGATTGCTAAAATAATATCCTGTGGACCAACCAGGGACGGGGGGGAAGTAGAGAGAAATCGAATAGTCGGAGGTCCTTAAGCGACTCTACATAGTTACAAGAAAATCATTTTTTTTAATCTTCCTTTTGAGCTTCGTTAAATACGAGGAATTTCTAAGGTAAATAATTAATTAATATCATACAGCTATTATCGTCGTGCACAAAGCTATGCCCACCCCTCTCGTCGCGACATTCAACGGAGCAAGCAAAAATGAATAATAATACAGGCTACAAAAGCTAGCCGTACAGCACGCGCGGGAAGACTTTCTCTGTGTGTATATGTGTGTATGTGTCCGTCACGAGAACGCAACAAGTATACGTGTCACTTGTGCAATTACGAGAATACTCGTTGACTACGTTACACCCGAAATCTACGTTTTGTTATTAAACCTCGAGTGACTCTATTTATTTGTCCAATGCGGCTCGAGCCACGAATATACTTGCTTGCGTGCGCCTGACGAGATTTAAAACAACAACAACAAAAAACCGTCAGTCTTTCCTACGCGCTCTACGGACTAATAAAAAAATCGCATTTGACACGAGTTTTGGAGATTATATTGAATCGATGGGACACAAGTAAAGTGATCGCCTCGTTACCTTCGACTGCGGTATAATACTGCCCGCGGGTGGCCTGTTCTGACATCCTTTCTTGCCGTTTTTTTTTTTTTTTTTTTTTTTTTTTTTTTTTTTTTTTTTTTTTTTTTTTTTTTTTTTTTTTTCCCATGCCATTTGGATCGTTGTACGAGGCTAGCAGGGCCACCATCTCTATCTCGTTGACTTTCTTTCTCGAGGAGGTGGGTTTTTTGTTTGTTTGTTTCATTTGTTTCTTGATTTTTTTATGAGTATAAGCTTGGGTACAACGAGCTCCTCTTCTTCAGCGAATCGTTAGCATTTTTCGGCCTTCAACGCCGTTGAACGATACCCTCGTCAAGTCGGAGAATCGACTCGCCGAATCGACGTCGCACCGGCGCGATAACAAAACTTAAATTGGTGTCGATACTTCGGCATTGCGGTCCACTTAAAACTGATCAACGAGCAGGTCGCAGACCTCTATTGACATCGTTTCTTTACTCGAGCGCACTGTTAACCGGAACATCTGAAAATCGGCACGAATCGCGCATCAATAAAGTGTTAAAATCCTTGATAATGTTCGATCGCTATTGAGTGAGAAATTATCGAATTTTACCTGTGCCTGTTTATTCGGTTCGAGACGCAGCAGACAGCCTACTTGCTGGGCTCTCATGTGTACAATTCCTGCACAAACAAAGTTGTCGGGATTCGGATCGATACCGTCGAGAAGCTGCATACCGAAGCCCTGCAACTTGGTGCGAACCTGCGCCAGATCCATCGGTTGTTGTGCCTTGAAGATCTTCTGCGAACGTTGCTGATTGGCTCTGGAACGAGATAATATTTTGCATTTAATTCATTGGTAATTACTATTGTAAAACGAAATATAAGGAATTAACCGTTCAACAACGGGGGACTTTTTGCCGAGAGCAAACGACCATGCCTTCTTTTAAGCACGGAAACGGTAGGGATGTTTGTAATAAATTTTCTTCTGTGATATCAAAAAACAACACTTCAAGGTATGTCTGTGAATTTTTTGAGATTTTTTTAGCACTTAAACGTGTTACTGGAATCGTTCGATGGTTGCGTCTTGGCAAATTCTAAGTCCTCGTTGAACAAGGACCCATAATTTTTTTTTCTACCTCATAACTCATGACCGGGTTAGATATCTACCCCACGTGCACGTGCACGTGCACGTGATATCTACCCCACCCCACGTATTTTCTACGTGCAATCGTTTAAAACAGAGTTCTAAGATCGTAGGTAGAACAAAGCGTTTCCTCTCTCTGTTCTACCTACGATCTTTCTATGCATTCTGATGCCCCTCTTTAAATTTGTAACGTGGCGCGCACTCTAAACTTGGGCTCTCTGTACTATTTATGTTTTAAGTTTAGTTTAGTTAAGGAAATATCTACAGTGTAAAAATAAATCTTAAATTGAATGTCCTGGAACTTGAAATTTGCTTACATTACTTACATTACTTACATTAATTGAACAAAAACGTACTTTTTTTTGGAAAATTGAAATACCGGATATTAAAATTACAAATCTTTTGGTTGAAATTTACGAAAAATTTTTAATAAAAATAAAAATGTTACTGTAAAATTGCAACGCATATGTGTTTGAAATTTCAGAAACAGTTTATCGAAAAAAATTTCCAATACCGTTCGTTAATTTTCAAACCGATTTTTTTACAGTGTACTTACTACTCGAGCTTTTTGTATTGGATGGTACTTTATGGGGATTTATCTCAGCAACCAATAAAATATTTATTTATCTGTCAATCTACAAGGGTTCTAATCAACAGTAAATTGTGTTTTCCGCACATGAATCTCTTCATTTTTTTTAAATAAGGAAGAGAATGGCATGCGGCAAATGTGGTTTCATAAAAATGCAGGAGGTGAAAATCACACTCAAAGCCCAAAACGTTACGAAAATTGGCAAAAATCGATTCTTTTCTAAATATCGGCAGGGGTGGTTTTCGATCCTTTATATGAATTTCAAGATTAAAGGGACGCGAACTCACCCGCCAAGATTCTTCCACCTAGCGAAGAACGACTCGCCGTTCATTTCCGTTGGCTCGAAGAACTTGTTGATTGTCAATGGCAGCTTCATCGTGATAGTTTGTGGCACGTTGTTGTAAATAAATGAGATTATCATGCTAGGTGTGTCTGCGAACGAATAAATTGTCGTTAGAGCGATATATCTTTTTTTTAAGATAAAAATATCGAGAGAGGAGAATAATGTGAACCGACCGTTGTAATCGTCGATGCACTCGCCATTGATCATCTGCTGAATCTGCGCACCGGCTTCCAACACCGGATCTACCGGTTTCACCTGCACAGCCAGTTTAGCTTGATTCTCTTCCGACCACGAGAGCTGCGGCTGGAAGCTGTGTAAGGCGAACTGCGTCTTGTTTCCATAGAACAAACCTATGCGACCGAGATTCTGTCGAAACTCTGACTTTACGCCAATCTGAATAAGATCGTTTTCGAAGAGCACTCCATTGTTTTTACACACGAATCTGAAAAGACAATCGTTAATCAGTTTATCGCCTCCATCAAGATCAACGAGATCACCGACGAACTTTGCTCGTGCGAACTTACTTCTTAGGATTGTAGGTATTTTGAGCACCGTTCGTAGCACCGACTTTGTTGGGAGTATTATATATGTCACCCAGCACGTCGAGGAGAACTCCCGTGTTGCTCGTAGGCTGTGACGAAGGCGGCGTCGACAGACCGAGTAAATCAGCAGATGAATTATTAATAGCCGCAGCGGTTACCGCCGAGGGAGCCTCAGTGTGATGATTCGTATTTGGCGCTGGACTCTTGCTTTCTCTTATTTCGTTTTCCGGCACGCGTCCAGGTTTCTTCTTCTTCAATACCGCGAGTATAGAGGATTCTCGTTCGGGGAACGCTGGCATCTCTTCCAACACCGTCGCCTGTTAATTGGATTTAAAGATCGTTAAATTATTCATGACACAGATGCCAGGAACACACGTGGAAACAAGTAATATGCGGTAAGACTACAGGTAGTCTACCTGTAGTCTTACCGCGTGTATGAGTGGAGTTCACGGGAAATAGTATGAGATTATCGTGGGACGGACGATGGGGCGAATCCGGGGTTTGGGAATCACTCAGCTTAGTTCCATACACTTTTCCAAACTCTTTCCTTGCCATCGCGTACGGCCGCAAAAATTTTCATGTAATCAATTCCCGACTCTTTCTCGGCAACCGCGTAGAATAGGAACATTTTCCGCGTAGAATAGGAACATTTTCCGTGTAGAATATGAACATTTTCCGCGTAGAATAGGAACATTTTCCGCGTAGAATATGAACATTTTCCGCGTAGAATAGGAAGTGTATGAAACGATACTAGACAGGTCCGAAAACCTTCATTCGCCCCATCGTTCGTCCTATACTATTTCCCATGCACTCGCCCATAATCTACCCATAGTCTTAAGCATACTACTTTTTTCCTCGCGGATAATGCCGGCGATCTATAATTACCAAGACATCGGTGGACGCGATTATGCTAAGCTGCAGATATTCCGATGCCCTCTGCTGCAATTCGGCGTCGGCGCTACGAAGATTACTGTGCTGCCTGAATACGTCCTGAATCTGGCTTCTTATTTCGGGAAAGAGATTGACGAATTTGATGTACGTCGAGAGTAGCAATGCTCGAGTCATGGGAGAGCACAGGTGATACTGTAAACAAGAGTGAGTGATGATTAATAACGATCGAGGTTGCGAAACATACGAGAGCGATGAAAAATGTGTTACCCACTTTGGAATGTAATAGTTGGAACTGCACCGAAGGTGAAGAACGCTGATCGCCGGCAATGAGATTGCCGAATTCACCGAGAATGTAACCGCCGACTTTGACCATATTTTCATGGCATGCCGGTCCTTGTAGTGCCTGGAAATACGTTTAATTTTCTCAATTACAATTTTCTTTTATTATAAATCTTTTTTTTTAATACAGAAAGAATTTTGCATATTTCCGTACCTCGAAAACTGTCTTCGCCGCGTAGCCCTGAACGTCGTCCCGATTGATGACTATTTGAATTACCCTGTACCATACTTCCTCGGAAACGTAGTCACCGGCTATCCTTATAAGATTCAGGATAACGTCGACGTACCAGGTATAATCGGTCGCATATTTCTCCGCCAGTATGGCGACTTTGAGAACCATCTCTTCTCTGATCGAGTAATCGGCAGTCTCGAGATAATTCAACATTTCCTGAACGATCTCTTCGGCGTTGCTCTTGTCGCACATCGCGTAGAGTAGATCAACGGCCTGCTGCCTCACCGACACATCCTTCTCCATCTTCATCGAGAGTATAACGACTTCCTGATGCTTCTTTACAGCCTCGTGGGAAAATTCGGACGTGGCAAGATGACACATAGATTCCAGTGCCAGGTAACGCAAATTGGTCTCGCGATTCGAGAGGAACTGACCGAGTTGATTGCACGCCCGGACCAATAAATTGGGCTCGCTGTCGTTGTGTATAATGAGACTGATCGCCTCGAACAGCACAGCGTTCTTCGCATTCGAGTGTTGAACCTTCTTTGACTTCGGTGGCTCCTGCGCTTTGTTCAATATCGTCTCGAGACACTCGTTCAATCTTCCGCGCACACCAGGATCTTCGGCTGTGAATAAATTAATTTTATATTAAATACAAAAGTCATATCCAGACTAACGCGCCAAGCTAATAGTCTGGTAAATGTTGGGTCTAATGGATCCCTGGCGATCTTTGAGGAGGCAGCAGCAGGCCGGATCCTACGCTATGCCTAGTGTTGATTTTAATGTATATTTCTGTTGTATGTTCGTTTTATGTTTGAAAAACTATTTATATGTGGGGCATTCCCTATCACTGGCTCTAACCTTTGACATGTTGGATTGGCCCTGCGATTATTTATATGACTGAACTGACTCTCAAAAGCAGTCAGATTTTTATTACGTTTTGAATAATTGTTTATCACTAGTTATGGTTAAAAATTCAACTTATTAATCGTCACAATTTAAAAATCTGAAAAAATTCTGAAAAACCTTATCGCATATGTAAGTTTTAATTTTTTTTAAGTAAAAAAACAATCTTTGGAAAAGTCTGAAAAAAATCCCAAAAATCCAGTGTTGCATATAAGCGATCAAGCGATAACCCAAAATCGACTATTTTCGAATATTATGTAATCGAATATTTCCCTGTATATTTTCGATAGAAATTAGAAAAAAATTGAAGGCTCAAATTGAAAAATATTTTACAATCGACATTCCATACGAAATTGGGGTTATCAATAAGTTCATATTTTAATTATAAAATAATTATAAACCATTTTTTTAAATTTATAATAAACAAGTCTGAGTACTTTTGAGTTAGTTCAGTCATATAAAAAATCGCGGACCCGTTCGAACATTTGAAGCGTTAGAAGGGTTAGAAGATGTGAAGGCGCACGTCGAAACGGCACGGAATGCCCCATATGTAAAAGTATTGCCCGTTGATTAAATAAAAAGAAAGAAAGAAGAAAACAATAACGCACTCTGTTCCGAACACGAATACAGTGCAGCAACGACTCGTACCTGGCGGTGTATAGTTTTGAAGTAGCCGGAGTAGTTTGACCGATAACCACGGAGCGGGTACAAAATAGTACGTGTAGTCCTGAAGATCTGTGTAGCTCGAAGTTACGATCTGAAAAGCCGCGAATGATGATATAGTACGAGGAACTTTAGTCAACCGGCGGCCAAGGCGAACTTACACGGCTGAGTCGAGAAACGGCGAGGCTGACGCAGCCTTTGTATTCGTCGGGATTTCTTTTGACAAGTGCATCGATCAGTGACGCGGCGGCGGTAACGACACCGAGATGTTGATCGTTGAGAAGATGGACGATACGCGAGGTCCATTCTCCGCCGGGAACGACGTCCGGTGCGGTGCGCAGCAGTCGAAGCAGGCACAGAGCGGCGCTCTGCTTCACCACGTCCATGGTGTCTCTAAAAAAATGCATAAAACCACGATTCATTCACTGTTAAAATTCGTCACTGAGCAAGTGATATTTTATTTTAGCTGTTATGTTGTGTAACCTGACCCGCCCCAGGCAAACTTCTAATTTTTTTTGCGTTTACCTACAAAGCTCCGGAAAATTCAGCAACTATATGAAAGTTTACCTAATATCCAGCCGACTAGATCCAATAAGCGATGAATAAATAAAGGGCATATATGTAGTATGATGATTCCTCGTGTATAGTGATAGTGTAAATCGTGATGTAATGTTTGTTCTTTTTTTTACAGTGAAACTTACCCGGATACAAGCAATTTTGGTATCTCGTTGCCGAACGCCTCGGCCATCTCCTTGCTGCCGATATTGGCGATGCATTGCAGTGCGAGATTCACGTGAATCGGATTGCGAGATCCAAGATCGTTCTTGATACTCTGTATTATGAGTTTGATGAGATCGCTGTTTGTATTCACTAGGACTGATATGAAGAGATATCCCTAAAAGTACAGACATCATTTTTATTTTTTATTTTTATTTTTTTTTTGTGTTTTTCAAATAGGATAAGTCAGGGTGATATGGCCAAGCGGCTGATATGGCCACCCGTAATATCTTTTAACGTAACAAACGAAGGGCGCTGCCGTTTGCCCAGTTTGTAGCATATGTGGATACAATATGATTGCACTGAAAATTATAAGAATGCATGTGCAAGGGTAAGTACGATATGCCACGTGGCCATATTCTCCGCAATTTCCCAGTCATATAGCCAGTAAAATCACGTTCGTTTTAGTTTGGCATCCGAAACATGTGACAAAGGTAATTATTGTCTTTCTGCACTTCATGTAGACGACATAATAGTTGTTTGTATGGCAAGGGCGTAGAAAGGAAGTTCTTGACGAGGGTGAAAATGACACACTAGCCGAAGGCAAATACGGCATTCACACGATTCAGGGCTCCCTTTTCTGCGCCCATACCGTTCACATAAATTTTCCTAAAAAAAGTCATGAAAATCACAAAAATACTATATTGCGTTTGTACGCATGCACAGTATTTTTTCTGCACGCGATGTGAAAAAGTGTCATTCTGCGCACTCTTTACAGGAACGAGAAGCGCGATTTTACATGCATGCGCTAGGAAAAATATACTAAGAACATGTTTTGTACGATGCATTTATGCTTCTCAATGCCTAATCGACTGCCATTATTAATATGGCCATATCACCCGTAGTGTCCGGGTGATATGGCCGATCGCAAATAATGATTTATAGAGCCGCAATTAAATCACCCATCGAAAATATCGAAAGTTCTGTCGATCTTTTCAGAGTTGTTTACGACAAAAATTTAAAGGTTTTATTAACGTTAAACTTCCGAGTTTCATCGTTTAACAAAACCATGGCCATATCACCCCGACTTACTCTGTTTCGACGATTATCGTGGATAATGCGTTATCTACGTACGATTTGTTTTTCGGAGTATTTGTTCGATGACAAAAGGTTCACAGCCTCCATATGCCCGAAGTCAATGTCATGGCCAAGAAGAAAAATGAACAGGAGCTTGCAGACATACTTCTTCTTCTGATATCCGTCGAGGGTTTTATCACCTTTGAATTTGCTTCGAATATTTGCCAACTCCTTGTTTATCCTCTTTATTTCCGCCTCCTTGCTTTTGCCTGACGACAAAACGAAATAACAAACATTTTTACAATTTGTTAATTTTTTTTTTCCTTGATCGAGCAACGGCGAGCTATCAATGCCGTTCAATGTGTATTCGAAATTGCATTGATAATTTCTATACTTTGATGCTCGAGTAAGGATGTAGTATGCGCATTCTTATCTCAAAGGGCAAAAGTGTAATGGCATCGAGGACAGGTGACATGATGCAACTCTGTGTAGAAAGTTACAATGGCAAAATGCCACTTGGCCAGATGCATCCGATATTACGTGTATCGATTTATTTATCCGCTACTCCTTCGAGGAAGTTACCAGCTCTAAGCCTCAACGCTTGCAAAGAACCAATTATCAAACACGCTTAAGGTAGTACTAGCACAATGACTGACGCCGCCCAAGTTCGAGAGAAAAAAGACAAAGATTACAAACACTTCTCGATGAGCAAAAAATCTGAAAAAATTCTAGCATATAAAAGGTGCTGAAAAGATTGTATGTGCATAATAATAATTTCAGAATGTTCATAACAAATTACTGAAAAAGAAAATTGTGCAACAAATTACGCGGCAACCAATTTTTTTTATTACGAAAATGATTTGTTAATTTTTCTGAATACGTATAAATTTTTTCAGAATTTTATCTAATACTTGAAAATTACGATTTTAAACAAA
>JAPYZD010002668.1:0-15171 GCA_030522725.1 Ichneumoninae sp. B BG-2022a
TGGGTTTTTCCGCGATGCCATCGGAAAGCAAAGAAATCGCTGTTTCAAAAAAGACCCAAAATCACTCATTTTTGCAATTTTGGCTATAACAATGCCCGGAAAACTTTTTCGTTAGTTGTCGCTCCAAGAGTGTAATTCCATGTATTTTTTCACGCTGATCACGAATCTGGCACTTATTTTATTCCTAGATGAATATTTGATACGAAAAAAATGCGTCTAAAAAAAAAAAAAAATCATGAAATTAAAAAAATAGAAAATGGCATAAAGTTAAAACGGTTCGACCGATTTTCGTGAAATTATAATGGGATCATCGGGTGATGATATTCTATCTGTGTACGCATTTTTAGCCCGACAGGTAAAAAATTGCGAGCGCTACAGTGCGTATAGACATTCTCGAAGAAATAAAAAAAAAAAGAATATAAGGCACCTTTGCATCCGACTCTCTAAACTCCGCGAAGCAAGTAGCGTTCGGATCGAGAAAGAGAGAGACTTTCTACCAGAGACCATAAATCTTCGAAATTACAGAAGGACGTCGAGTTCTATTCGGAGAACGAGAGCGAGAGAGAGTTCACAGCCGCCTCTCCCGGGTACTTTCGTATCCAAGTACCGTGGCGAATATAACCGATTGTTCGCCGCCGTTATAGTTATACAGCTAATGCCGCGCTGCAAAGCGGCAGTTGGTACCGAGTTATGATATTCGCCCGTATCGTCCGCAGCCTCTCGGTTGCATAATGTTTCGCAGTCGAGTTCGCAGCGGAGCGCTCGACGGGAAAACGAATAGACCGAGAGAAGCACACACGCTGTATGGATTCGTACGGCGTACTCACTATATTACGCGACGCTCGGTTGAAACTGCACCGGCGGCCGGAGTTCGTCCGGGCGTGTGAAAGGAGCTTTACCCGCGGCGCTAAGACTGACGGCGCTCCTCGCTGCATGACCGCTTCTCTCCTCCGCCTCCTCCTCATCTCTCGCGGTCGCTCACATTTACGAGCAAGTTTCCATTTACGGCGCTCGCTGCCCTGTACAAACCGCCTAGAAAGTCCTTCGCTCGACATGCGTTTCTGATATTTGATATATATATATATAATGCATTGAATATCTTTGCCCTAGATTTTTTTTTCTTTTTTAACGAGGTACGCGACTATAGCGGAGCTGCGTGTACGCGAGTTGAAAATGAGCTCGAGCCTTCGGGCATCGGAGCGATCCTCGGTAAACGGCGGTGAGTTGTTTCTTAATAGGCGCGGACTGACGGTTCTCGTTGGAACGCCATCAAAAGGCATCGGGAGTTATTGAATTGCGAACGTAGCGAGTGTTATGAAACTCATCGCGTGTGGATTATTGCCGATGGGCAATGGAACGTCGCGGTGGTCGGACGGAGGGAACTCTCGAGGAGCGTATCGTCATCCGCAGTCTATTCACCCTGCGTATACACTCTCGGGAACTCTGGCGCGGGGAAGCGGCGCACGGGGTCAAGTCGGGTCAAGTGATCTTACCACTTGAAACCGTTATCTTGAAATGCCAAAGTGCCCATTGACCGCGGGCGTTGATGCATCGGCCATTTTTTTTTTTTAATTTTGTATCAGGGACGTTGATGAAATGCGAATCGGAACACGGATCGGTCGGATTTTTTATCCTAGGATAGAACGCACGTAGTGGATATCAAGACTTCTAATCCTTTGAGTCACAAATCTCCGATCCGTTGAAATAAAACCATTTTTCTCAACTGTTCGCCAATCTTCTAGGCCGAAATATACACTGAGATAAAAAAATTGGTTGGATTAACCGGAAGTCACGGTGACACGTCAAAGCTGTTATTTGTTTGGTACAAGTGAAAAAGTAAAAAAGTGTTTTGTTAAACAGTTATTTGCTTCAATTTTTTCAAAATTTGTCAATAGAAACAAAAAAATTTGGTTTGCAAACAAAATACACCTTTGAACGCATGTCACGGCGCATTGGCTTAGTCCAACAATTTCTTTTTCTCAGTGTACACCGGAAATTTAGATTTAAAACGCAGAATCTAAACATTTTGGTTTCATAAATCTAAAAACAGAATGTTTAGACTCTGCATTTGATTTTTTGTTATTATTTTATTTTTTTTGATCTCCATAAATATGGAGATTACAAAAACAGTCTGTTGTTTACATTTTTAAATCCAAATTGAAAAAAATAAATTGATTAAATGATGCATCGTAAATCATCGTTATCACTCGAGGAAGAAACCTTATCACCCTCGGTATCGTTCAATTCTTTTTTGCCAGTGACATATACCCTAAATATGGTGAACATGTCGAATTGCGCTATATCGCACCGGGCCATGTTCACCACTTTTACTCGGTATGTTCTATCCGAGCAAAATTAGTGGAAGGAGATCCTTCGGAACGCTGTTTCGGGCAACAGATCTCTCTCCTCCGCAGTCTACCGTTCTTCCTCATTTTCCGTTTCTTTCTCCCTTCCGGGAAAAGTAATTTCCTGTCGGAAAGCCACGTGATTATCCCCGCGAGTGGAATAACATTGAGGGATCACCGACCTTATGCCGGTGTGCTCGCTGCGTTGCTGCCGCTGTTGCTCCTGCTGGAGAGCACTCTCGACCAGTCTGCGAACGAGCGTGGCTTGACTCTCAGCAGATCCAACATTCGCCGGCGAGCCGATCTATAGGTGTGTGTGTGTACATATATATATATATATATATATAGTTAACGTGGGCAAGGGGGCGGGTGAGGAGTTTCAGGATTCCACACCCGACGAGAGACAGAGATATATATACTATATTTGCTGCATCAACGGCAACACAGCGGCCATACATGCTTTTACGTGGCTCTTCTGGATCTCTCGAATTATTGATCACGTGACAGACGGGGGCCCTACAGGACGAACCACGGTTTACCGAAACACCCGGAGAAATAACGAATATACATGCGAAAGAGCGATAGGTGAAACGTGCCAAATTGTAAATTCGACTACCGAATGTTATGAATTTTAGTATCCTATGGAACCGCTTTTTTTTCTGAACCCCACGTAAAAAAAAGGATTTGTGGCACGTATCGGAAAATGTATCTGTGATATGTGAAATATTTCCCGAAAAATTTCATGTTTCGGGTATGTTTTGAAATATATATGTGTCTGCAGCTATATGTACTTAAAATAAAATACGAGACCATTGGATACTCTTATAAACTCTCTCATGGACACCTCACATAGGCACAATTATAAGTGACGTATTTCCGATATGACGCCACTGCGGTCAAAAACTGAGTTTTTCAAACCGAAAGTGACGTATTTTCGGTATGACGCCACTGCGGTCAAAAACTGAGTTTTTCAAACCGAAAGTGACGTATTTTCGGTATGACGTCACTTCCGGTCAAAAACTGAGATTTTGAACCCGAAAGTGACGTATTTTCGGTATGACGTCACTTCCGGTCAAAAACTGAGATTATCAAACCGAAAGTGACGTATTTTCGGTATGACGTCACTTCCGGTCAAAAACTGAGATTTTCAAACCGAAAGTGACGTATTTTCGGTATGACGGCACTTCCGGTCGAAAACTGAGATTTTCAAACCGAAAGTGACGTATTTTCGGTATGACGTCACTTCCGGCCAAAAATTAAGATTTTCAAACTGCAAGTGACGTTTACTTCTACTTCTTTTCCTTTATCTTTAATTATTACTTAATCTACATAATTTAAGCCTATTACTATCTATATCCGCCAACACTGCGTGTCGTTTAAACGCTTACATAGGGTAAAAGTGGTGAATATGCACCACCTCGATTAACACGTAAATCAATGATATATGGACCGGGCCATATTCCCCACTTTTACCCTATGTAAATATTTTTGTACTTACAGGGTTTCGCACCCTCGCTACAATAAACAATAATAACAACAATATCCATAAGTCTGAATACCCGGTTTCTAAATTCCATTTCCATCTTCAATATATCAATAACATATTAAGACCGACATCGTATTCCGAGTGGATGAATTAGTCAACCGTAAAATAACATATGTCGGTGCGTCCGTCAGTGCCGGACGAAAGTTCCCATTCCAATGCGGCAAAACATAAATTGCTTGCTGCATTCGATGTGACGTGCACGTCGGACATATTCTGCAATACGCTCGATCGGGAGGACGCTTCGGGAGTGAATATGCCGAGGCTTAAGCCTCGGGAACACCGCGAATTTATTGGGTGCATCAGCGGTGCACCCGGGGAGAGATTCACTAAATTTTAACGAATCCATCAAATAATTAGCCCACCAATGCCGTGGGGGCGGATAGGGGGGGAGGACTATACTCGAAACAATACGCGAACGACCGATAATCCCTCGATTGTTTTCCGCTAATGCTGACACGTCGAGTTGCGCGCATATACGATGCTCCATCAAATCGGACGGAGGTGCAATAATTTATACGGTTTGTCGCTGGGCTCGGCTAGCGCGATACGCATATCGAAAGGGCGTTTCAATTCGCGTCGTACACACCTCGTTCGTGCGTACGCAATTTTATATATACGCCGGGGGTAGCTATGGACGGGTGACTCGGAGCGAAGGGCGTGGAAGCGAGGAAACGACGAATATCGATGAGCCGTGTGAAAACCGGACGTCCGAGAATGTGTCATTTATAACGATCAGAAACAAGGGTAGCGTGCGCAACGATATATAATAGGAAACAAGCGCGCGGGGCAGAGGCAGGAACAATGTGTATATATATATATATACTATATATGTTATATGTACATGTATGTTTTATATACATATGTATGTTACATGTATGTTACATGCATATATATGTATATATTTCAAACTTTGTTTCACGCGTCGAGTGAGCGACGGAGGGATTTTTTTTTTCGGCTATTAGAAATAATAGTTTCAGAGTGCAGACGCGATAAATAAATACAAAGCGTCGCGGTGACGTGAAAAAATGATGGCGAGCTATCGTTCACCCTCGCGCGACGTGTCCGTTCATCATTCGCAGTAGATTCGCCGGTGCGGAGCGGACCGAAACCCCTGTTGCTTATTTCAACGGTAGACACTGTCTATCCAACCGATCGCCGAGCGGTGTTTAATTTTGCCGTTAAGTTGTATCACGATTTTCATGGGTAAAGTGACCGGCTGCCTTACCGGTTACCTTACCGGCTGCTTTGGTAAATCACCAAACTTTAAATATCGATTTAAAGAGTCATTGCTGTTTGTCTTCCGATGAAACCCAAGCGACCAATATGGTGAGTCTAAAAGAAAGTTAATTTTATGAATTTGTCATAGGTTCGACGGATAAATTGCCATGGGCGAAATATCGATCTCACCCGCGCTCAATCGACCGGTCACGCACCGAGCTACTTACCAACTCACGCTGCTATCAATTTCTCACGAGCCACGGATTTGCATAAACCTCCGTGCATCCCGCATTAATAACACCCTTATCGCTTATCGACAGCCCACCATCCGAGACAAGCACAAAAACAAAACGTGGTAAGGTAGCCGGTAAAGTGACCGGCTACCTTACCGGTTACCTTATCGGCTACTTTGGTAAATCACCAAACTTTAAATATCGCTTTAAAGTCATTGCTGTTTGTCTTCCGATGAAACCCAAGCGATAATATCGTATCGCGAGTTAAAAAAAAAATAATTTTATAAATTTGTTATAGGTTCGACGGATAAATTGCCACGGGTGAAATATCGATCTCACCCGCGCTCAATCGACCGGTCACGCACCGAGCTATTTACCAACTTACGCTGCTATCAATTTCTCACGAGCCACGGATTTGCATAAACCTCCGTGCATCCCGCATTAATAACACCCTTATCTCTTATCGACAGCCGACCATCCGAGACGAGCACAAGAACAAAAAGTGATCGACAAATTACTCCCTGTACTCCGCGCCACTTATCGCAGCACGCTCGGAACCCTCGTTAGAAGTTACGCCACTCCGGCTGATGGTCGACGGGGAACCCCCCGGTTGGGTCGCATCCCCGATTTTGCACCGTGGATCGACGCTCCCGAAGGAGGAAATGAGTTTGCCGCGAACGAGTCTGCAGCCCATCGCGATGCGCGCACTACCAGTTTTACGACTCTGCCGAACTAGGGGAGAGCGGGGCAAAATGGCACAGCGGGGCAAAACGGGATAATGAGACAAAACGCAATTTTCCGATAACTTCTGGATGGTAGCGATGTTAGTCCGTGGGGTACAACGGGTTTGACAATCCGGATGTATCGTTAGGACAAAATGGGTCATCCAAAAATTATTGGCAAATGGAGTTTCGCCCTCACTGTCCCGTTTCGCCCCGCTGTGCTATTTTGCCCCGGTCTCCCCTACGCCTTTCCCGCCATGAGTAATGCGCGAGCCGGGCTGGAGAGATTTTCGATGCAATTTTCGAAACGCCGGGGAAGTGTCGAGACGACGAGCGAACGTAACATCCCATCTGGTGTCCGTCATTAGGGCCAGGAACGGGGCACGAACGTTCACTTTGCTGGTGCAATCGATTACCTCGATGAGCGCACAGGTAGCGCAGTAGTTATAGACCGATGACGCCTGTGCAAACCCTCTCGTTCGCCTCCCCCCCCCCCCATCACCGCACTTCACTCGCACTGCAAACTGTTCGAGGCATCCGTGAGCCACTGTCAGCTTTGCCGTGCATACACGCTCCTCCTGTTTCCTCGATGGGAGGAAGTTGCCTATTTAAAGCCGATTACCACATTATCGAATCCACATCGGTCTACGTACTTGCGAGCCGCGAGCTCCTGTCCTGGCGTAATGTGGTTCCAACTTCGTAGACTACGGGCTTTCGGACTGGTGCCAACGAAAAAGCGAAACAACTACACAAAACGCTCGAACTAACTTGTATAACACGGGACAAAGTTTTTTGTATTGCTTTCATTGGATGCCCTTTGTCGCTGGTGTTTGGGCGGACTTTTGGATCATGAGGAACGGAGGAGTGAACACGCGGATTATGATATAGTCGTGATGCTCATTAAATACAAATATTGAATTGTGAATATTATATTAATAATTATTGTTATACTTATGAAATTTTAAATTGGGTCAAAACTGGTCAGTACTGGAAGTACTTTTTTTCACGATTCACTTCCATACGCTATATTCTCGGGATTTCGGCTTTCATGGCGTATAGAAGTGGATTTCGAAAATCCTGTATCCCATATAGCATATCGGACGAGATTTCGGATGTCCGAAATCACTTCCATACGCTATATTCTCGGGATTTCGAATTTCATAGCATACAGAAGTGAATTTCGAAAATCCGAAATCACTTCCATACGCTATATTCTCGAGATTTCGGATTTCAAAGCATACAGACGTGAATTACGAAAATCCGAAATCACTTCCATACGCTATATTCCCGGGATTTCGGATTTCATAGCATACAGAAGTGAATTTCGAAAATCCGAAATCACTTCCATACGCTATATTCTCGAGATTTCGGATTTCAAAGCATACAGACGTGAATTTCGAAAATCCGAAATCACTTCCATACGCTATATTCCCGGGATTTCGGATTTCATAGCATACAGAAGTGAATTTCGAAAATCCGAAATAACTTCCATACGCTATATTCTCGGTATTTCGGATTTCATAGCATACAGAAGTGGATTTCGAAACGATACTTTGTGCTCTGTACTTGAAGTATTTTTTGGTACTTTGCCCAACTCCGAATCCTTTCGAGGTTATTATCGCAGCTCTCGAGATTGGTTCTTCCTCTCGTTCCGCTAATTTCGAGGTTCGGCGGGTTCTAGTAATGCGAGAATCGCCCGGAGGCATCGTAAGAACAAGGTGCAACACCGAACAGCGTTACACAGATTATACAAACTTGGCATTGACTATTAAACTTCCGGTTGAATGGGAGCGATCAAGGATTACCAGAAGACGGACGAGGCAGAGTAGAGGATTCTGATATCGCAAGACGTGATCACTCAGATTTTCCCGGAGGAAGATGAGAAACTACGCGGCCGGAGAGTCTCGGGGATGAGCCAACAGTCGAGCACTGCTATAGCTCACTGGAGTACTAATACCGATGCTCCCTACAGCCTGCGCCAATCGCACCGTGACTAATTACCATAATTGTTAGAATTCTACACGTTACGTCGGGCCTGAGGTGTTTCGCGATGCGAACAGAACAGCGCCGACCCGATTCGCCTGGAGAATGCTACCACGATAATGCGGTGGGTAACCGAATGCACGAACCTCATACGTTCCTCGAGCGAGTTACAATTTTTCCCGACCGAAATTCAACCTTACAGCGGCCGAGATGTGAAACTGATTAATGCTGATCTTATTGTTATTTTTTTATTTTTATTGATTAAAATCCTAGCAGGAGAGATACAAATTATTCCTCGAATTTTAGTTCTTGATGAGAAACTAGGTTTACTTATTATTATTTAATTCTGAACAATTACCTTTTTTGACCAGTGGAATAATTCCCCAACCATGCCCTGACATCTCACATTTTGTTTTTCATTCTGTGAGTTACGATGGGTTGGAAATTAAATGGGGTTATTGAAATCCAGATTTAAGATTCTTAGCTCACAAAGTAAATCTCGAAGATTGATAATCGAAATTCAAACTTAAAGCAGCCTAGATGAGAAACTGATGAATTCTAATCTTATTGTTATATTTATTTTCATTGATTAAAAGGCCTAGCAGGAAAGACACAAATTATTTCTTGAATTTTACATCTTCACAGGAAACTAGGTATATATATATTTAGTTTTATCCCGACCAATGGAATAATTCCCCAACACATGCCCCGAAATTTCCCTTCTTTTAATTCTCTGAGTTACGATGGATCAGAAATGAAATATAGCAGTTGAAATCCAGATTTAAGGTTCTCAGCTCACAAGTTAGATCACGAAGATCTAAGATTTTCTCGCGCGAACGATCGATCGCAGCCCGGAGCGATATTTCCACGCTAGGACCTTGGCTCGGGCGATTAATTGCGCAGCCTCGGGGAAAAGATTTATTGTGCAACAAGCGGCGCTCGCCCTCGCCACCGCGACAGTTATTATTGTACAAGATTACAGAGTCCACGGTTAATATCTCCAGAGTGGATTATCGTAAGACCCGAGGCCAAGGGGGTTAATTACCGAACTATCGAAACGACGGAGGCGCCTCTCGAGTTCGCCGTCGCTTACATTCACGAGTGCCAAACCTCGGGCCAAAACTATCGGGCCAAACTCGCCGCGAGCGAGGGAGCGTCTCCGGTGTAACTTGCACCGAACGAAATTAATATGCAACGGGAGCTTCGGGTCCGACCGGTGGCTTCCAGCGGCGCGAGGACATCGCGAACCACTTGGCGCTTCGGTTGCATAAATTTGCTTACCCTATCGACGATGGCCATTACAATCCCATCTGCAGACATCGGTATCGAACAAATTATATCGCGTTTAATCCCTCGCAGCCAACCGAGCACTCGCGGTCCGACTGTAAAATTAAACGTTCGTTACACTCGCGAACGAGCAATGCGCAATTTAAATACACATTAGGGCGACCCTTTGACGTCGATTCCCAAACGAGCCGTTGTAGAGTAAAAGTGGTGAATACGGCCGCGCACATATCATTGTTTTACGCGGTAATGGGGGGTGGTCCATATTCACCACCGTCGCCCTGCGCGCACAGCGGACCGGCGAATTTCGATATCGGACCAACTGCACTCCGCAAAGCACCGAATGGACTTTACTACGGTGCATTACAAACAAATTGTACGCCGAGGTAATTTGAGTTATATTTCGCTCTGATGTTTGTGTGGAGTACATCGCGTTTATGGAAATACGTACTGCGGCTGATACTTCATTTTGTCTGGCTGAATGGAAATAACAAAATCTACGGTGTTGTGGAGAGGTTGAAACATGGAAACGAGCATCGCTCTTGCGGGGTGCAATTTAGGGGAGGATGGGGCGAAACCGGGAAAGTTGTGAGAAACAAGAGCCGTGTATGAATCGATTGTTTACTACGAATAAAACAAAAATGAAATTTGTAAAAATTGTTAAGAGCATCGGTGAAAAAAATACGATTCGGGGCAAAATGGAGTACCTTTCGATTTCATGCATTTTCCGGTACATTTTGTGGCACTCCATTTTGCCCCGTGTTTGGCGTTTGTCGCTGCTCCGTTTCGCCCCGATCTCCCTTACACCCTCCCTTATCACTCCTGTGGGGTCCAATTTCGGGGAGGATGAGACGAAACGGGAAAAATGTGAAAAACAAAAACAGTGTATGAATCGATTCTTTACTAAAAAAAAATAAAATACAATTTGTAAAAAGTGTCCCGAGCATTGGAGAAAAAATGCGATTCGGGGCAAAATGGAGTACCTCTCGATCTCATGGATTTTCTGGAAAACTTTGTCATACTCCATTTTGCCCCGTGTTTGGCGTTTATCGCGGCTCCATTTTGCCCCGATATCCCTTACGAGTAATCTCCGGCATTGATCTCTCACAGCCTATGTATCAAGGGCTCTTATCATCCTCACGAAGATATCTGCCACAATAAAAACACGACTGCGTCGTACTCTGCCGATTTATCAGTCGCTGGCTTATCTTTACGCCATCGGTTACTCACGATGCTCGGACAGTGTTGCAGAGGCTCATTCAGAAAAAAAAATATTCCCCTCTAGCCCGACGCTAAAAGCAGGCGCCGATGATCTTCGAACCATTCGTGCGACATTCGAGACGCCGAAGCTCTCGATAAGTTAATTACTTCCGGCAATCCGGCACAAAGGCAGCCCAGTGTTCACAGTAAAAAAAAAAAAATCTACAAATATTTCTAGTTCAAAAATATCAAAACATTTTTGTCTTCCTCGTTTTACAGTTTCGCCGTCATAAATCTTAATTACAGAGTGCCAATTATATTATTCTACATCACATTTAACAGTCTATAACTTACTCGTTTTTGTAAAAAAGCTGTTTCCCGACGAGACGAATAAACAAATAAATAAATAAAATAAAAAACCGTCAACCAAAAAAAATCAAAAATAAACAAGAACAAAATTGGTGCAAATTTGCGACCATAAAATATTTCTCAAATACACAGCCGTATTCACAGTAAAAAAAAAATTCTGCAAACATTTCTAGTTAAAAAATATCAGAATATTTTGGTCGTTCTCGTTTTACAGTTTCTCCATCATAAATCATAATTATAGATGGCCAATTATATCATTCTACATCCAATTTAAGTCTACAACTAAATTCTTTTTTGCAAAAGGCTTTTTACTCCATCAAAACAAATAAATAAATAAAATAAAAAACCTTCGATTAAAAAAAATAATAATAATAATAATCAAGACCAAAATTTGTGCAAATCTGCGAACAAGAAATATGTCTCAATTGCCCAAACATTTCCTACCGCCTATACAAGCGAGCCTTTCAACGCTTTCCTTTCATCTCCCTTCCAGCACTCCCGCACATCCACAACCGTACCACGGACAACTATTGCCCCGGATATCGTCCCCGTTATCAACAACCAGAATCGTTTATCATCGGCGTGTATTCCCCATTCGGCGCAGTATATTGGATGCGCGTTACGAGAGCCTCGTTGGCGTGGGCGATGCAATCGCGGACCGCGGAGTGTGTCTCACCGATCAATCACCAAAATGCAGCGACGCCGTGCCGTGCATCGGTGCAGTACGTCAGTTAGCGAGCTATCGGTCTGCGGCCGCAGTTCTGTTCCACTGTGCGAGATGGCTTGTGCAGTTGTGTGCGGGCTGTTGATGCAGTAGGCACGCGGGCGGGGGACGGGGCAGGACGGGGTGTACCAATTTATCAGTCTAATCGCGGAGGAAGTGATTCCCCAGGGTGAGGCCCGGGGAGAACCGCCGTATATTGGATGCGAGAACGTTCCGGGAAGCCGGCCGAACCGGTGTGGATGCCGGAAGAGACCGAGAGAGAGAAACACGGACCGAGGGGGATGATGCACGTTCCATATGCCGTCGGAGGAGCGACGGTGGAAGCAACCAGGTGTTACACGGAGGAAGGGTCGTCCGGTCAGACCACCAAAGGCCGACGTTGGGACTCTCCGTGTCGAAGGCACCCACGCGACACGCGATATCGAGAGCAGCTGTCGTTCACGATCGGGAAGCTCCACCATGCAGCTTATTCCGGGGTAAATTGGGTCCAGTCTTTGGCCGCTCGAGAAGTGCTCGGGCGGTAGGTAGGGGACGGTGGGGCAAAATGGGATAATGGGCAAAAGGCAATTTTCTAATAACTTTTGGATGATGGTGATGGTGGTAAATGGGACAAAACGGGCGGTAGGTAGGGCATAGTGGGGCAAAATGGGATAGTGGGGCAAAAGACAATTTTCCAATAACTTGTGGATGATGGTGATGGTGATGGTGGTAAATGGGATAAAATGTGCTTGAAAATCCGGATGTATCGTTGGGACTAAGAGCTGAATTTTAAGGAATTAGCTTGATCTTGAGTTTAATTTTAAGGAATTAGCTTGATCTTGAGTTTAATTTTAAGGCTGAACATGAGTTTGATCTTAAGTTTGAACTTGAGTTTGATCTTAAATTTGAACCTGAGAACTCAAGATCGAACTGGAACTACAATCAAATTTGAGTTCAAATGTACGTTCGAACTTAAGATCAAATTTAAGTTCGGACTTAAGATCAAATTTAAGTTCGAACTTAAGACCAAACTTAAGCCCGAAATCAAGTCGACACTTAAGGTCATAAGCGCGCAATTAAGTTCGTGTCCATCTTCGACCTTAAGTTCGATCTGAAGAGCTATCATAAGTTCAACCTAACGTCTTAAAATTCGACCCAAAGTGAGGTATCGAAAAATTACGGAAAAATTGAGTTTTGCACGTTCCATTTTGCCCCGCCCTCCCATACTACACTCAGCCAGGGTGTATCATCGAGGATTGAGTGGCCAATCGATGGTAAGAGACCACGCTCACAAGCTGTACAGCTGGTATAATATAGGTGGAAGAAACTTCTGCCGTTCATAGCCGGTCGCTAAGCCGCCCGTGAAAATAACGTCAGGCTGCACGAGAGACTGAATGCGGAAGATAAATGGCTTCTTCCTTCGCGCGAGACAATAATCTAGAGTTCACTATCGGATTTTCCTTCTTCGGAGTTCCCGGAGTCGCTCTTTGTAGGAAGGCTACGTTGTCGAGTTAACTCGTGCTGGAGGCTCCGTACAGTTTTCGGGGCTCTATTTGCAGGGAAGAGGGGGCGGGGGCAAAATGGACCGCTGTGTAAAACGAGATACTTTATTTCCGGGTCCCAAACATTAAATCAGAAAAAAATGGTCCGTTGTTGCCCCCATCTACCCTCCGTCGTTGGATCATACTCCTTTACGATAATATTCAGTTGAATCTACGAGAATTCGCATCTCAACTCGCTCGTACGATTCACTCGGCCTGAATGTAGTTTGATAATAATTATAATCGGATGATTCGATTTTTCGGCTCCCGAAATTTAATCGGTAAAAAAATGGCCCGTTTTTGCCCCCATCTACCCTGCGTCATTGGTTCATACTTCTTTACAATAATTTTGAGTTGAATCTACGAGAGTTCGTATCTCGACTCGCTTGTACAATTCACTCAGCCTGGATGTAGTTTCATAATAATAATAATCAGATGATTTGAATTTTCAGCTCCCAAACATTAACTGGTCCGTTTTTGCCCCCATTTACGCTGCGTCATTGGTTCATACTTCTTTACAATAATTTTGAATTGAATCTACGAGAGATCGTATCTCGACTCGGTCCTACAATTCGCTCCGCCTGGATGTAGTTTCATAATAATAATAATCAGATGATTCGAATGGCATGACAAAGGGTATGTCGTGCGTAACATACCTTCTGAGCCTTGCAGGCGGCGGCGAGTGGCAGTACGTCGTGCGGATGAGCGGCGTGTCTATCTCGAAGACACATGGAACAGGCGGCAATCTTGCACAGAGCACAATAGAGGCTTACAGACTCGCCGTTGTGATCCGAGCATATCGGAGTGCCGTCCGGGCCCAAACCCCTGGGACCCTTGGAGCTGTTGGATTGCCAGCTGCCTCGCGGAGGTCCCAGATTGTGCGTCGCCAAAGGACCTCTCTTCGGATGACAGGACTCCCGGCAACCGTCGCAATAGAGAACCTGGAACACACGTGAAACGAGAACATTACAAATTAATGTTGAATTGAGCCTTTGACGATTCGCGGAAAGGAGTCTCTCATCCGGCTCGTGGCTCACTGTAGGGGAGATCAGAGCAAAACAGTGCCTGGGGCAAAACGGCCTTCCATTCGAGACGATATTTACTTTTAGGCTCCGCATAAAGATTTGTAATAATGGTCCGTTTCGCCCCACTCAACTTTACTGAGACTACTTTCTCTGTAGAGATTTATTCGACTATTCTGTTCTATACATTTGACCGGTCTCAAGGGAGACTAATGTTAGATTTAAGGTTGAAGTATAATATTTAAAATAACATAAATAATAGTTATTTAACCCTTACTGTGCACAACTCTGTAGCGAATCATTAAGGGAATGTCACATGGTCCCCGTTTCTTAATGGGGGGGATTGTTGCTAGCAGTGGTTGAGACCTAGATATTCATATAGATTCGAAGCACCTTCAACTCGTAATTTCTTCAAAAATCTATGGGCAGAGCTCGATTTTATTTTTTTAATCGGTCCATAATAATGTTGTAATGTTATTTCAGAAAAAAAAATAATGATTAAGTAATCTAGAAATTTATATATTTTTAAAAACAAAGTTGCTTTTCACGAGACCCCAAATATAAAGCAGCTCACGCTAATTGACACAACTTTAAGCTCGTGTATCTCGAAATCCATATGAAGAAAAAATTATTGGAAATTCTTTAAAAAATACTTATTCATCGCTTTATAACACTTGTGATTGTTAGTTCCGAAAGCAGATAAGTCGCTATGTGACGTATTCCCTTTTTTACCAGATTGGTGATAATTTCTATATAACACGCCCTTTTTCGCTATCTCTCTAGCTACCTTTTTTAACTTGGCGTTGAGGCACTACAATGATAAAAAGGATGGTATTTCCGACTATAACGAATAGTTCCCACGGGGAACGTCTATATAGATAGTTAGTGATAGTATATAGAGAAGAGCGGGGCAAAATGGGGCAACGGGGCAAAACGGGGTTTTTGGGCAAAACTAAATTTTCCAATAATTTTTGGATCGGACAAGGTGGCAAAACTGGGCAAAAA
>JAPYZD010002669.1:0-15169 GCA_030522725.1 Ichneumoninae sp. B BG-2022a
TGCTTGATTTTTTTCAGATTTTTATCCGATCGAGAAGTGTTTGCAATTCTCTTTTATTCCTCTCAAACTTAGGCGGCGTCAGTCATTGCGCTAGTACTAGTTTAAGGCTCTGAAACAAGCGTTCACACGTGCAATTTACCTATTATTTTTTGTGTGCGTAATTTTCCAAAAATGTTCGCGGAGAAAAAGACAACCGAGGCTGCTAATCCTTTTTGCCAGCGTTGAACATTTCGGGAGCTGGAAGACTGTATTCTTTAAGAACAACAACAACGACAACAAAAATAGGAATTATTGGGCGAAATCTACGCGGGGCAAACGGGCGTCGGGGTCACGGGGATGCATGTTACAGTGAACAGATTTAATTGAGTCGTTCCTCATAATTGAAGAAGTCGTGAGAGTCACGTTCGACCGTACCGTGAGCCCAGGCCGTTACGGGATCCGAGCCCCGAGATGCCGATATCGCTGTCGTCGCCTTTTTCCTGCCTCTCTTTCCCTCCCTCGTTGCATACGTCCCATCGATGTGCTACACACCAGCGTAGGCATAACGAGCTGGTGCGAACGTTAACGTGTGTTCGGCTATTAGCTTAATATACCGCGACGATAGGCGATACAAATGTAACAGTACCGGAGAGTCGTTGTCGTTTCGGAATCGTGCCCCCCTATTTCCCCGCGATGTTGCACCGGCTCTCTAAACCCTCTTTTCATACTAACTACACAGTACACTTTCGACGTGTAATGACTCTATTTACGTTACCGTTGTACAATACTCAATCGTTATCGATCCTATCATTTTTCGTTAATAAGCCCCGGACGGTCCTTACAATGTCTCGGTTCAACCGATCGCCGCGACGCTGGGAGTGCAATTAAATTGCAAGATTTAAAAGCCCCGTCCATCCTCGATAGTGGAGGATACACCGAACCCGACAAACATATTGCCGCAGATGGAGACAGGACTTATTTTTGTCGAGTTTTATTTGTTACATTTCTTTGACGATTTGATAGTAAGGCTTTCAGCTGGCGCGGCCCGAGTCAGTTGCTGCCAGGGCTCCCGATTATCATCTGAAGTTTATTTATTGATGGGCGTTAATTGGTTTTAAGAGAATTAATAAACTTCCAGATATTCAAAATACAATTTTACTTGGTCGAGTAACTCTGTTAACAATGAGACAATCACAGGTGGGTAGTTGGAGGACCCAAATAATTTGCGAAAATTAGCAGAATAGTGCTGAGAAATTGATAGGCAAAATATAAGTATATTAATTCGACTTACGTGTAAACTTTATTCTTTTGATAAGCACACAGTTCACTTTACAATTTTGACGAAACTTTACACAATAAAACATGTATATTCATTGAATAACACATGAAATATGTTGCATCGAAGCCCAGCTAACATAACCCTTTCCAGGTCTTGTCCGGTATCCAGATACTAGGTCTGTCGATTCTCGATGCCGCGTACCATTGTCCGGACACAAAAATCGAGTATCGTTCTGGCAAAGGTAACAATTAAATTATTATTTACGCATGGCACATGCAGATGTTTTGCATGTACATTAACCAAGAATTGTAGATTATTTTAATAGTAACTGCTATTTGTTAACGGTTGTTATATTCGTAATAAATCCAAGTCTGAGGGCTAGTCGGTTAGTTGAGACGTGTCCAGTCACTGGTACGTTTTACACGCTTGCCTTTGCCAACGTGTTTGCAGGTGAATTCAACGATTTGCGGGTAAAACCAGAGCATTCGGGGAGTCAAGATGAACGTAGACACCGAGAGAAGAGAGTTCTTTTATTTTCCTGTCACAAGGTATTCAGAGTGAAATGCATTTTGTCTCATGGAACCGTAAGACGATCTTAAAAAAAACTGTCTCAATGATTTTGGGCATCGAACTTGGGGGGTGCAACTGGAAGCGTCCCGGGACGGTGAGAGACGAAATGCCGCTAATGCGGCCAGCCGCGACCAGGATGGATAGATCGGAGCTCGCCGGAACGTCTCGGCGGTACATAAACAGCCATCCATTCGACTCAATGTTTTCTTCGCAGCGTTTGCATAGACGATACTCTCGATAAACAATGGACCGAAGCACGGAGAGCCCGGAGATCTAGCGTTGACGAAATATCGACGTCGAGGTCCCCGAGCGAGCGGGCGAGCACCGGTATTGCGAGGCTCTCGCGAGATCGGTACTCGGCGGTAGGCGCGAACGCGAGAACGAGAAACGCGAACGCGGCCGTCGTGTTCTCTTAGTTAAATCGCGCCCCCGATGGAACGTGGGAACGTTTTTGAATCCGTCGATGGATTCAAACCCAATATTTCTTTTTTTTTTGCACTCCTCTCAGCACGAGTGTGACGCAACTGCCCAGCGCCGACGAATCGATGGGAAAGTCAAGACTGCATTCCCAAGCTTAAATCTGCGCGACTCGATATATAAATTAGGTCCATATTATAATTTGGAATTTTTGGATAATCGAGTGGAGAATGTCGCCAATCGGTCTCGAACAAGTTTCGACGTTCGAAAAGTGTCCGTCAAAAAGAGCCGAGTAAAATATGTTATTGAAGGATTTTTTATTTAAGAGAAGATTCGAAGAATCTTAGCAAACTTTCCATCAGTGATTTCGGCCTTTGATGACACGAATGATAATTAAAGTCGCGGAATTAATTCAACGATAAAACCATGTAGCTTGTCCCATCGATCCGACCGATGGCGCTGACTCGAGCGATTCCGACTTGGTTGGATTATTACAGCGACAATTAATTAACCGGATGATCGGGCGCCGTTAGGGGATTCCTCGTGTGAGCGAAGAGCGCGTTGAATGGGTATTTAACGACTCGTTTCGGTTGACTTTCGCGCGTACGCACTGCTTGCGGGAAAGTGCTAATATATCGCGAGGATGCGTCAGCTCGTCGAGCGTCGCTCGGGTGCGAGTCATCGGTGCAGGATGCGCGGTATTTCGAACCAATTAAAAGTAACGATTGCTCTGCTCGTCTGTCCGCGTTATGGAAAAGAGAGTAAGATTTTAAGAGAGCGTGTGCGGATAATGAAACGGGATTGGCTGAACGATCGAGAATAATCGTAATTCCACTCGCCTTTGGTTTAATTTTTTTTTTTCTGACGCATACAAGTATAGAAACTCTCGCTGCGTTACGTACGTGAGAGAAAAAAATGTAAAAAAAAAATAAGAAGAAGACACGAGACGAGGCGTCGAAGACGTGACTGCCAGTAGAGAAAGAGTAGAAGTTACCCATAGGCCAGACACTATACATATACTTCAGAGCGCGGAGTACGAGACCAAGATCGCGCGCAAAGCCGATCGTCAAGGACGCACCTGTCGCCTCCGCACCTCCTCGACGCTCTCGTGCTGGTTCTCCCGCGGCGATTACGTCCCTCGGGCTCTCGAATGCTTACCGCCGCGGTTCGTTCTCTCTAACCGTCTGACAAAGGTAATTCAAACTCTCTAGGCTGCGATCATCGAGCGGAATACAGATTAGTTTTCTCGCAACGAAACCGCGACGGCAGTTTTACCCGAGGAAAGGATAAATCGAAGCGAAACTGTGCCAACTGACGAAACACTTCAAATCCCCTTGTCGAACAGTGTTAACGCCGGTGTTACACCTGTTTTTAAATGAGCACTTGAACCCTTCAAGGTCCTCGCAAGTGCTAGAGAAAAAATGCATTCAGAGCCAAGTGAATGCTTCAAAGATTTAATGAAAGACGAAACGAAATTTCTTCTTCCTTTTTTGGCGCGAAAACTTTTAGCTCTTCGTCGCCAGGTCTGACTGGAAAATGTTGTGTCCATTGCGACTCTTCGATGTTCCGTATATGGATCACTTTTGCTGACTTAATAAAAAAAAGTCTCCCCGTTGGTTATTTATAATGGAGTATTCCTTCGGGTGTACAAGTTTCTCCGGTGGAAACATTGCAGGATACGATGAACCAATTGGACTTACAGATAAATTTCTCTGAACTCTGTTTTCCTGCTCGTCGCCGTGCTCCTCCGCGCGAATGACTTCGCCCCTGCGGACGCAGGCGTGTCGAGCTCAGTCTCGAGGGATCCGGCGTGCGGTATAGGGAAAAGTCGTGAGGAGGCAAAAAAGGAACGAAAAGGAGATAAGAGTCGAACAGGCCGGTGATTCTGCACCGGTCGCGCGGCCGTAAATATACGTGGGGGGCTAATGCGGCGCAACTTTACGTTCCGGGTTACAAGATGACCCCCCACTGGGAACGCGCGAGCTGCCCCGCGACTCCCGTTTCGCGGTCGTTGTCGTTTTGCGTCGTGTGCTGCTGCTGCTGCTGTTGCTGCAGAGTTGCAACGAGTGCAATGCGGCGCGTGTACGCGCGGCTCACGACATCGCGCCCACCGATGCACATGCACCGCTGCGGAAAGCAACTATACCCCAGCCCCGAGACGTTCCTTCTTTCACCGATGTGACTCGGACCCTCTTGTGCTCGCACACGCGCGACTGTATAACCAATTAGGAATTTAAATTCACGGTAATCCCGATTTGGTCGTTAAGCGCGGGCCGACACTCGCCCTCGGGGGATGAGAGCTTATCCTATTAGTTAGGCCTACGTGGGAATGCGAGGATCGCGAGAGTTCGAGTTTTTCTTCCGAGAAGAATTCCCGCTTGATACCTTGTGAGGACAGCACGGTAACGCTGTTCTCTGTTTGGCCAATTTTGCGAGACCCCCAGCGAACGGAATTCCTGCGTCAACTAATCTGGCTAAATTTGCACACAATCACCAGATGCTGCAACTTTGTAGTTTATATATGGCAACGTTCAACAGTCGGTACCGAAGCTGCACGATGTAGAAAAGACTCCGATGCCCCAACGATCTGTATGGATGAATACTTCTGCCAAATAATTGGTAGGCGTAACCAATGGTCTTTGAACGATAGGACCATTCTTTTCTTAATTGTATTCCAATTTCACGGACCAATGTGGCAATCCGCACCTCCAACAACTTAAAAAGAAGACGTCGACTGGAGCTTCATACTTTAGAGGAGCAACATTCAAGGACCACAACATATACATAAAGTGTCTCCGGAAAATGTAGAAAAGCATACGGAGACCAACACCGAAATAGGCATCCAATATTCATAAACTGCAACGAAACGGCCCTTAAGCCAATCAAAACCGCTGAACAATCAAAACCACTGCCATCCGGAATCTAACAAGAATCGGACACTCTAATAACCCTCGTCATTCGCTCCTATACGAAATAACTAGCATCACTCCCATATCAACAAGAACACAAGAACTCAGTAAGTGATTCACGTCCAGTCATCAAGCAAACATCCAACCCGCACAAAACATTACCTGAAGACATCAATTTCCAACACGCTCTGCATTTCAACACCTCAACAGAATGACAAATGAAGAAATATAAGATTACATGCGCCATATCAACGCAGAGATTGCAGTCACATCCCAGGCCGAACATAAGAAAGCCAGAAGCTGAAAAGCTTCGGTCGATGGCCTGTCGACAATATGTAGATACATAAACGTGTAAATCTATAAATGTTTAATATCTGTAAAGGTCGTTAACTCGTCGTAAGTATTGTTAATAAACACACGCTCGCTACTACTGTGGCAATGGACAGAAGAATAGATCAGAAAGCGAGAGCTTTCGTACTTTCGCTGGAGAATCGAATTACTGAGAGATCCCACTGCACTGTGCAGTGTCCTATCGGCAATGTGCTCTGGAAACGTTTCCATTGTGTACCAGATCGATCGGGTATACCAAGCAAAGTTGTCGCGAGCTTCCTCGCGTGTAAGCTGACACCAGGGAAGACTGGGATCTACGTAGCTGCGAAGGGTCTCTTTCTCGATGCATGCATGCATGCATCTTCCGATGCAGCCGCAGATGCATCCCGAGCAGAAACCCGCGGAGAAGCTCTGGCATGAACAGTCTGTTCGGAGCATACCCCGGCCGGCAGCCAAGCTCAAGCTGTTCTCGAAAGATATTTCTCCGAGTCTGCTGACACAACGAGAGGAGTCGAGGACACCCTTCGCCTGGCCAGAACGGCTCGTTAACAGCCACGGGCTCTGGACGTGTCATACTCTGGCACTGGTACGCTTCTCCCTGGTCCAGCGCGATGTCGTATCCCGGCCGCTCTCAACCCACCGGGCTAACTCGACTTCATAAAGTCTTGCGACAGCGCCGAGAGTTCTACGAATATATTGGCGGTAACTGGGAAATGTATATAGCCTCGATTCACGGGAGATATTCTCGTGACCGCAGGGTGCATGGATCGTAAGAGAATCCTCTCGGTATGATAATTTCTTTAATTTCAACGTTTAAGCTCAGTTAATTAAGCACAACTCCATTTACTTCGGGGAACACCGTTGACGATCATGACGACATCGATATATTTATCTCGAATTTCGAGACTTTCGATTTCGATCCGCCGTGCTTCTTTCTGGGAATGGAAGAATTCGTACCAGAGACAAAGTTCCGAGACGGGCAACTGTGGCAGGCAGACTTTCGAGCGTACGGAGTGTCGGCTCTGTTAAGGTGCTCGAGGTTCGAAGTGCGCCCACGCCCGCCTCGTTTGATCACCAGCTCGTGCCAACGCCGCGTTTGTCGATCGCGTCGAGCACTGATGGAATACTGTACGCCACTGCCCTGTATATATATCTATACCTTTTCCTTTTCCTCTCGCTCGTTAGTCGCAAGGCTTGTCACCTGCGACCGTCCTTATGGTCGCGCTCGAGGGTCTTTCCCGCTCTGGCTCGTAAGCAAGTACATGTATATCTCGACGCTACGCTGTCCTATGGTCCGAGACCGGGAATTGCAACGGCCCGAGACCAAACTCGCTCCTTGGATTATCGATTTTTCACGCAAATAGCCTCCTTAGTCACTATTTTCCCAGTATAGCGGAAAATCGTAATTGTCAAATCGGCATTCAATGAAAATTCTTATGGAAAGTTACCTGTCGATAGAATTAAAGATTTTTGTAGGTAGCGTTAAAAACAAAAATGGTGAAGTTAGCAAAAGCTTATCGTACAGAAAACAAATCGAAGATAATTTTGTGTTGTTTTTAAGATGAGATTGGTGTTCATGTTTGGTGATGTGCAGTTCAAAGCTTCTACAAAATGATGTTTTTTTTTTTTTACTATTTATCCACCGTATAAAGAACAGCAACGACCGTAAAATCGCCAGCGCCTGCAGCATACCCTACACGCATGCCTGGACGATACGCTGTCCTATAGATCGGGACCAGGGAATTTGCAACGGCTCGACAACAAACTCGACTATCGATTATCGATTTTTCAAGCAAATACGCTCGTTAGTCATCCTTTTCGCAGTAGGGGAGAGCGGGGCAACATGGGACAGTGGGTCAAAACGGGAGAGCGAGGGCAAAATTCAGTTTTCCAACAATTTTTGGATGCCCCGTTTTGTCCCGACGATACGTTCGGATTTTTAACCGCGTTTTGCCCTACGGATTGCCATCGCCATCATCCTAAAGTTCTTGGAAAATTGGTTTTTGTCTCGTTATACCGTTTTGCCCCGCTGTGCCATTTTGCCCCGCTCTCCCCTATAGCGTAAACGCGTAATTATCATATTGTCATGCAACGAACACTCTTATGGGAAGTTATCTATGAATAAAATTGAAGATTCTTGGCAATAGCATAAAAAATAGCAAATTTGGCAGAAACTTATTGTCCAAAAAAACGCGGAAAAAATGTGTGTAATGTTGTGTATTTTTACGAAGAAATCGGTGTACCTGGTTAGTTGTTTGCAGTTAAAACTTTCTACAAAATGATGTTTTGTTTACTGTCTATCCAGATGTACAAATCACGGCGTCGACCGTAAAATCGTCTGTGCCTGTAGCACATACGCTACCAGGTCTTGTATTATCGGGGACTTGAGACACTGACCGCCGCGTGCGGCTTGCAGCCAATTAGAACCAATAATCCTAGAATAAAGTCAGACCCGGCAAGAGATCTCTCGAGAATGAGTTCGAGGATCGCGCAAATCCTGAACAACATGTGGAAGCCACATCGTACACCGCGCCTTTCTCGACCGACAACGCGGAGTCAGCCAGTCTTGCTCTTTACGCACTGGTTCTTCGACAACCAGGTACACCACCCGGGATTATTAATTTTTGTCTAATGACACGCATCGGCGCTGTTTCACCGGGGCTCGCCACGGGGTCTCCGAGCTGGGAAACATTTACCCGTTTAATTAGACGAAGCTTCGAGTTCGTTCGCAGCTCCGACATCGAAGTTGGAGAGTTCCGCTCTATACAATCCTAATGTCCTCTATTAGCGGGAGTACCAGAAAAATGCAACGAACCGAAGGAGGCAGCTGTAGTCGGGGCGCAAGGAAACCCCGATTACGGCGGGCATTTTTCACGAGCGAAAACCCGAAGAGAAAAGAAAAGTCAGCGAACCGAAGGACAGCGGCTGTTGAGGCGTAAGATATATCCGGTCGTACGGATCCCGAGTATTTTTCGCGAGCGACAAGTTACGAAATTCCTGGCGAACCTTCGAACAAAACGAAAACGAAATCGCGCGTTTCTCGCGTCGTTGCTTGCGGGGCTAATTGAAAAATCTTCTCCCAGCCTCACGGTGGCACGGAGGCTGCGCGATGGAATCTCTCTCGGCCACATGTGACCTCGATGTGGTCCCTGGGCTCGAATACTTTAACCGTTATAGTTCGGATTTAATTTTAACACAACATATCGATTTCGGGACTCGGAGCCCCTCCGCTCGGTCGTCGTGGGCTCGGTAACGAAATCGTTGTTTCTCATAATTCTCATATCTTTACTTTTTTATCTCGATCGGTACGAGGGAGTGTCTCGTAGAGATTTTTTTTTCGCTGGCTCCGGAGGTCGGATATTCGCACGTGAGTATAGAAACGTAATTACACCGAGATACGCTGTCTATATGTATATGTATACACGTGGCATACGGTACGATTGAGGCCAGAGCGATTCGCGAACAGGGGCGCGGGTGGTGAACGGTAGACCGACTATACTTTACCAGCTTACTGTCTATTGTGTTGTTTGTTATGCACGTTTGTACACGGTAATGTAGAAATATATGTTATGGCTATTCCGCTATGTTATGGGAAGGCCATAAGCTATTCTTCGAAAAGAAAAGGTCGCCGTGCATGCCCCGCGCACCGCTCGTGGAAACTCGTGCGTAACAGATACACGGAGACGAGAATTCGTGTGAGTCACTTTCACGTCAGTGTGGTCGTATATCTTCGGGACGTAGATCCGAGTGTCGAGAACTTCGACGAATTATTTCGGATTTTTAAAACGAGTACTTATATAAATTATAAGGATATAAATACTCGAGTCTATGAGAAACGTCGTTGATCGATTTTGGCTTCCTCGTAGAGGAAGCTATGCGCAGAATTGTGATAAATGAGGAAGTCATGTGCAAATTGCGTTGCACTTTTTTCGTAACATAAAAAATGTATGTATCTGATAAAATTGAGACAAGAGAGAAAATCCCAAACTGAAATTTTCGGATTTCGTCGTTTTGAGTCATTTTTTAAGTCTACTCTTCGCCGCTGATTACAAAACTCATTTTACTCTTAGCGTGATATTTGATTCAGAAACTTGGGTCAGGCATAAAAAAATGGCTTAAAAAAAAGTTCAATTGAATTTTTACCAAAGTTTATACCAAACATTGTACACTGTTAGTCCATTCCCGTATCAAATTTAAGCTCCATCCATTCATGTTTTCTCTAATTAGACCGCTTTCAGTAAAAAAAAAAAATCCAAATCTCACAAAATCTGACCGCTTGGATAGATGTTGACGAAATTAAATACCAAACGTCTTTGGTATTTTGCTTCCTCTATGGGGTCACATTATTACTTATTATTGTTTACTTTAACTTAAGATTATTAATTCAGATTGTTTAATCTTAATTATGTAAGACTGTTTATTCTAAGACCACCGATAAAAAATCTTAGTTAGGGACGTACAATTTTGCATTCATGACACCGCAGCTTCAAGTTCGATCAAATGAAAATGAAGTCGAGAGTCCTTGTTGATGTTGTTTTTTCTATGATGTAAGGTCAAACAATCAAGTGAAATTTAGTGATAACCGTCTAAGCGCCGAGACAATGCGATGCTCACCGATAGTTAATTCTTTGTAATAAATTTTGCTCCTAACGATAGTGCAGCACGAGGCACGGGGCATGTGTTATCATACGCAGGAGAATGATATCGGATAGATCTGTAAATGCTTCGTTAAGATCGAGGGAAGAAGCGCTATTAGCCGGTGAA
The DNA here is from genome assembly GCA_030522725.1 of Ichneumoninae sp. B BG-2022a. Classification (NCBI taxonomy): domain Eukaryota; kingdom Metazoa; phylum Arthropoda; class Insecta; order Hymenoptera; family Ichneumonidae; species Ichneumoninae sp. B BG-2022a. The sequence goes on from JAPYZD010002669.1 coordinate 10,249, forward strand.
TCCGATAACGCAGTAATTAACGATTCATCGAGCGCGATCATTCAATGGAGTATCTCGTGGAAGATAAGATCTAGTAGAGAGATGAATGAACAATGGACCGAGGAGTCTCGGAGTCTACCTGACAAGTTCCAAAGGGGCCGCGCAATTTCTTTTTTTCATTTTTCAATTTTTTTTTTTTTTTTTTTCATTTCAACATAACATTCCCCATTTTTTTTCATCCTCAGAGTCGCAGTGAGCTCTTCCTTTGCCCAGAAGTTTTACAATTATCGATTAGAGACAAAAGTATTGCTGCAAGATCGAGAGATTGTAATCGATACTCGTTAAGAGAGCTGCGTGGCATTGAATCGATGTAAAATTACCGGCCGCCGCCTCTCGCAAGCTTTTTCCGCGTTGTCCGACGAGGGAACAACCGCGGCGTCGCAACTCTGATACCTATGTGTTCACAATTATATATATATGATACTACATTGCGCAGTCGAGAAATCGCGACTCGAAGCCAACGCGTTAGCGCTCGATGAAGCCAATTTATTAGGTGATGTTGTGATACGAACACGCACTAGTTCGCATATCGGTATATATCGGTACGGAGGCACGAACTACCCAAGTGCGACCGAGTGTAACCGATAGAATTTTTTATGGACCATTTAAGTAAATAATAGCTCGCACAGCCGAGCAGTCTGATAGACAAAGACCGTTTGACAAGAGTAGGCGTGGCTCTCGATCGCTGGCGCCCCTATGTCTCGTCTTCGTCAATTTTTTCCAGTACACAATCACCGGCACTCTCTTCGATCGGTGAGCCCAACATTGTCGGTGACTCGTGTTTCCCGCGGTCAAATTTTCGGATAAAAAACGATACGTTAAAGAAAAAATTTAATAACTTAGAACGATCATTCACTTATCCCGATACATTGCGTTCAACCATCTTCTCTCTCTGGCAAGAAGTGCTACGAAGCCATGCATAACTATGCGATCGCTCGTGTTCGCTTTTGCTCGCTCGATCGTGTCGTGGGCAGAGCGTCGCGAGGGCCCGTCGAATTTACATTTATATAGCCTCACGCGGATGCAGCATCTTTTGTTTACTCGTTGACTAGTGGACAAAGCCTGGTGAGATGGATACAGCGTATATAGTACGATACACGATAAAAGTCGGGCACGAGGAGTTCGAGGCGTCGAGATACTTTCCATGAAAGGGGGGGGGGAGGAGGGCGAACAAAATAGCTCTCTATAGACGAGATAAAGCGTTGACGCCTTTGGCCCAGTGAGCCAAAATTGGTCGCGGATTTACCAAGAGCAAGGAATTTTGACGAGACTATGTACCCTTTAATTTCGAGAATTTAGTAGATTAATGAAATATAAAAACAAAAGAGTTTTGACTTTTACCGAAAATTGCACTTAGGGTCGCGGCGGTCGCGCCTAAGAGCTCACGGACATCGTAACCACCTAAAAGTTTCATTCACCTCGAGTGATTCTGATGTTTAAAAACCCTCATTTTCCTTTTTCTCGCAAACCTAGTTTCACAAAGTTTTCTTCGAGTATGATCCGCCGTCACACGCCGCTCCGAGCGTCCCAAGGTTGGGATAAGACTATGACGATGGGAGGATCAAGGACTCATTACCCTCGCGAGTTAAGGTGACGACTTTGACCCAGTGAGCTGGAATTGGCAGTGGTTTCACGAAAAGCGCGAAATATTGATGAAGCCATGTGCCCTGTAAATTCAACGATTTAGTAGATTATCGTGAGATACAAAAACCAAAGAGTTTTGACTTTTACTCAAAATTGCGTTTGGCGTCGCCGCGACCCTGCCTGAGAGTTCGCGGTCATCGCGACCGCCTAACAGTTTTGAGCGGTTAACTTTCTCCATTGACTCGTAGCGATTCCGCTGCTTAAAAATGCTCATTTACCTCTCATCCCACAAGTCTCGCAAGCCCAGTGTCACAAAGTCTCCGTCGAGTACGGCCCGGCGTCTCACGCCGCTCGGAGTATCCGAAGGTCGGTACGAGACTATGACGATAGGAGGATCAAGGCCTCATTACCCTCGCGAGCCAAGCTCATTACCGTGGTGACCGCAGCGCGAGCGAAATGCCTCGCGAAGTGGATGCGTCCCGCAGACATTCATTGTATGCATACAATATAATAACGCTGCAATAGGCTCTCGTGTCCCATACTCCCGAGTCGTACGTGAGATACGATCCGCGCTCTCCGTAGACCGCAACTGCGCGGGGACGTGTAAGCACAGCGCACTCGCCGATAGAACAATGTCACGCGAATTGAGGAGGCACATCGTTCGGCAATTAGTCCACGGGATGCCCGATTGTTTTCGAGCGAGCCAACACAACAACGGCACACCAATCTGTTGCTTCGCCGAGTACGGACCGCTAATGGCTGATGGCTGGTGCACTCTCTCGGGCTGTGCGCTACGCTACGGTGTTCAACTAGCGGAGAACGCCAGTGGGAGCGAAAATTGTACGTGCGTGCCTTGGAAACTCGAATACAAAGACGAAGAGGCAGGCGCAGCGAGAGAGGAGAGCCCGCACCTGTTCGCCCGTTTAACACCGTCTCTCCCTGTTTGCCACCGGCCAGTGCCGCATGGCACGAGTCTCTCGCTCTCTCCATCTCGCTGCTCTCTAATTGCGTGAGCCCGGGCTCGCCGCCGACCCGTACGGTTCGCGGGAACCGTTTTCTACAGCCGTTCATACACCGAGAGCGGAAGAGGTCTAAACTCGGTGGTCGCGCTAACGCCCGTGGACAACGACGATTACCGACGGCACAGCATCCGCGCACCAGCTCTTGGTCCTGTGCAGTGATGAGCGCGTGTAGGGGATCGCGGGGCAAAATGGCACACCGGGGCAAAACGGGATAATGAGACAAAACTCAATTCTCCAATTGCTTTTGGATGACGGCGATGGTGGTACGTGGGGCAAAACAGGTTTGAAAATCCGGATGTATCGTTGGGACAAAATGGTGCATCCAAAGATCATTGGAAAATTGAGGTTTGCCCACGCTGTTCCGTTTTGCCCCGCTGTGCCATTTTGCCCCGGTCTCCCCTACCCGAGTAGACATTTTTGAGCGTTACATCGGGCCCTGATAGGGTCCTGATAAGGCCTTATCAGGCCGTTGTCAAACCGTCTCAGGACGTTATCAGAGCCCAATGTAACGCATGAAAATGTCTACTCGGGTATGGCATGTTGCACCTACGAGGACATCCGCGCCCAATGGGTCATCTTAAATTAACTAGGCACCGATAAGGGTTTCATCGACAAATTGTTGCGGATTTTCGGATCGCACATTTCGGTGTTCAGTGGAATGTCTCTTATTCGGGAGCAAGCGCGGCTTCGGTGGCTGAGATCGGTGTCTTTCTTAGAACTGAAATACACGGTAACTTTGGTGATGGATGCATTTTTTGTTCTCATGCAGAAACGATCTAGGGTAAAAGTGGGGAATATGGCCCGGTCCATATATCATTGATTTAGGTGTTAATCGAGGTGGGCCATATTCACCATTTTTACCCTATGTGGGTCATCTTAATTTAACTAAACACCGATAAGGGTTTCATCGGCAAATCGTTTCGGATTTTCGAACAGCACATTTCGGCATTCAGTGTAATTTCACTTATTCGGGAGCGAGCGCGACTTCGGTGGCTGAGCTTCGGTTTCTTCATCAGAGATGAAATACACGGTAATTCTCAGGACGGATGAATTTTTATTTTTTGTTCATGCAGAAATTATCTATGCGGGTCATCTTAATTTAACTAGTTACCGATAAGGATTTCATCGGCAAATCCTGTCGGATTTTCGAATCGCACATTTCGGTATTCAGAGAAATGTCACTTTTTCGAGAGCGAGCGCGACTTCGGTGGCTCAGCTCGTTATCTTCTTCATAGGTGAAATTCACGGCACCTCTCGTGATGGATGATTATTCATTTTTTTTCGCGTGCAAAAATAATGTGTACTAGTCATCTTAATTTAACTAAGCACCGATAAGAGTTTCATCGACGAATCGTATCGGATTCAGCGTATCAGACATTTCGGCATTCAGTGAAATCTCCTTTATTCGGGGGCGAGCGCGGCTTCGGTGGCTGAGCTCGTTCTCTTCCTCATAGCTGAAATACACGGCAACTCGCGTGATAGATGAGTTTTCATTTTCGTTTTTTTTCCTATGCAGAAATGATCTATGTCCACGGTTTGCCAGTATTTATCCTCTCGAGCAGAAGAGACTCCGCCGCACGTTTATCGATAGAGCGTCGAGCGAACTGCCTACGCGCAGACGAGCTCTCCAAACGCATTATTCATAGACACGTACACAAACACGCACCGGCCGTACGCATATGCAGGATAGCCGCGAAATGCGCGCGTAAATACCAACACTTAATTACTCGACTGCCAGAAGTGCCAGCTACCGGGGCGAGGCCGGAGCGAGGCGAGTGAGCGATAGTTATTCTTACGGTATACACACACTGCGTATACTGTATGGGAGCAAATACTCATTGCAGCTTTCCGCGTGCCACGCTGCAAACACCGACAGCGAGATGGACGCGCGAAGTTATAAGTTTCGTCCTGTGTACGAGCACGTTATTCAGAACGAACGAACGAACGGGCAAGAATGAAAAAATGTACGGATTACGTGATTGAGAAGTTGTGCCAGAGGAGTAAGTCCGAAAATGTTAACCCTTTATCAGTCGTATTATAAGTCACACGGAATGAAACCCTATCGAAACGAGACTAACCGACGCAGACATCATTTCTGAATACGTATGAATTTTTTAAGATTTTTAAGTAATCGTTGATTTTTGTTCTATAAAAAGAAATAAAAAATCAACGATTATTTAAAAATCTGAAAAAATTCATACGTATTCAGAAAAATAAACGAAACATTTTCATAAAAAAAAAGTTTTGTTGCCGGGTAATTTGTTAACCAATTAATT
>JAPYZD010002670.1:0-22768 GCA_030522725.1 Ichneumoninae sp. B BG-2022a
ATATAGTGCACATGCAACTGACACGGGTCGCACGCGCCACCAGTTGCACGCTAACAATGATTTAGACGATTTGGACAACTGGAATTCTGTACCGGTCAAGCAAAGACTACAAGTGGAGAAGATAATCTCAGTGAGCGGAGTTTGAATCGTAAGTTGAATTTTGTTGGGGGCACGTCGTGTTATCGGGCTTCGCGAACGGACATAAGTGCTGCAAAGTCGTCGTTATACCACACAGAAACGGCAAAGAGCAATGGAGCACGCGAAAACCCGACGATTATTCTCCTTCTCATAATCGCAGGAAGCGATGTTTCAAGCGTTCGCGCGTTGGAACCCGCGGCACACGCTCTTTAACGCCACGTAGCATCGAATTATCATTTTCTACCGCCTTCGCTTGTAACGCCGTAGCGCACTTCTAAACGCGCAAAACTTTCTTGCACGCGATGGAAACCTTTTTTTTCTACTCCTTATTTTATTTAATTTTTTTTTCTTCTCTCCAAGACTCAACGCTCTCGCGCAACTTTCGGCTATTACCAGCCGCGAATAATACGAGCTCGCATTACGAATTCAAAATGCACTTGAGCAAAGAATATTAAATTGTCTCAGCCGGAGAAGCGAATCGGTGAAAGAAAAAAAAACTGAAATTACATGGTCTAACTAGGAGAAAGTTTAATTTTTGCAAGGGGAGAGGAGGGTTTTTTTTGTTTCTGTGACTTTAAACGTTACGTACTTTTTAAACTTGCCGAAACATTTCTCACGAGTCAACCGCCCGCGCGTGACAATTATAAAAGTCCGTGTACGATTTATGCCCGTTAGAGGGAGAATTTTAACGAAATACGAAGGCACGACGAGGAGTCATTAGTTATATCGGATAAATAGTAAATATCGTTTGCAAAATTGCCCGGGGGCAGGATTCGAGCAAACGACACGAGACTGTTTGCAATTAATGAGAGAACCTCTCCTCGATATACCGGTATATTACACTATCACAGGCACGAGCGCTCCGACGCACACGTACGTGTACGGAAACATGTGTGCACCGCGTACGTGAAGAACTCGCATCCACAATAGTGGGAAACGTGTACATTGACCTATTCAACGCCGGATCCACGTATCACCCCGTACACGATCGTGATTATACGCTCGATCGATACGGAGATGCCTCGTGAATCTTCGCGGACGTAGGCGATCTTAGGTGCAGCTCCCGCGATTCTTGCGTTGCACACGTGAATCTTCTCTCGTATCTGGTCTGGTCGAGTAAGAATTTTCCTTTAACCGGCTCAGCTGCTCGCCTCGCTCGCATAGTTTGAGCAATAGGCTGAGGCGATCGAGCGACACGGCGCATCGATGGAAGACCGTTTCGCAATGATTTTCCATCCAGGCCATACACGTGGGATCTTCGATCTTGGATCGAAGGATCAAGGACACCGGTGAGGTTCAGGTGAGCAATTCAAGCTCATCCGGTCAAAGTGGATCAAGTTCCTCGGCGAAAATCGCGACTCTCGAGGCAGCGCCCGGTGAAACACGTGTGCGCGTCGCGAGCCGCGCGGTTGGATCTACCGCGCATGCGCTCTTCTCTCTTCGGCGCGTTCATTTACGGATGTCGCAAATATTGCGCAACCGACGAGGGGCGAAGAAGATTGCAGTGAGTCGGTGTGGGCTGGCAGACATTGACTCGACAGCCTGGGCTGCTGAGAGGTCGCCGGAGAGATTAAAACGAGGATACACCGTGAAAATCGTATTGATCGATGTCAATCAAAAAATAATTCGAGGAGTGGCGCGCGACCCGCTTTAATGATTTTTGATGTCCGAAGCGATGAGATGATATTTATTGCCTATCTTAAACTTGGAAGGCATATCGATAATGATTGGATCGATGAGTTCACGCTTTCACGACATGAAACCACTCTGAGGATGACATCGCCCGGTTCGTCGCTCAATGCGAATTTCTCGCGTCGATCATTCGCGAACTGAAAGAAACTTTATTTATGACTCACGCCGAGAAAAATAAATGGCAAGATTGTAGGTAACTGTTGTATTATAAATAATCGAAAACTAACTAGTACTTAATTACATAGTACAATGTGTATATTACATACATAATTCATACTGTATAATATCATCTAAACAAAAATAACCAATATCAAAATATAAAAAATTCTAACACAGCTAAAAAAATTCAATTTTACTCTGCAAGATAAAAAAAAATGGTCCAATCGTGTAAAGTTCGATGTGTCCGTTCCGTTGCGTTCCATGTGTGCCATATCGTCGTCCTTACGAAAATGGCTCAATTGACTAAAATGAAATCATCGCCGCTACAAATAAAAATAAAAATAACTGTTCGTAATCGAACTCAATCAGAACTTAGCGAGTGGAAGTCGTCGATTACCCATCGTTCCGTCCTGCATGAATTACACTGACAAGATGTTGATGTACGAACGACCGGTAAAGTATACCCATCAATCCGATAATTTCGTTACGCGCCCACAGAAACATCCGTGCCGCGCTTATCCGATAATCGATCCCGACTAGCGCCAATTTTAATAATACGAATCGAAAGTCCGGTCCTTATTATCTCCGCCGCTAGCCGACGCAAGTAGCTCCGAGACCATCCGGGTAGCACGGTTAAAAGGAACTTACGGTTATGCACCAGAGAAGAATCTGACCGTTCGGATGATTAAGTTGCCACGTTATTACCGCTCATTCGTTACTCCTAAGCACCCCATTTAAACTGACTATATCCATTGGGCAGTGAAAGGTTCTCGTTAAGTTAAGGAATGAAAACGAGACGAATGTGCGCGTTCCTTTTTGGAGGAGCGTGGCACGGCATGCAAAAGATTCTCGGTTACGTATTACAAGAAGGCATACACGGTACGGCCCGTGTAATACACGCGCTCGCGAACGAGGATATGGCGTGCTCGTATTTTAACCAACGCTGCATCATCACTCTCGTTTTAACAATATTCTTCCTCTCTCTCGCCGCCAACGGGACTTACCATAAATCCTGCCTCACCGTAACAACATTTACTTTCGGGCGGGCACCGAGCGATTGCGCATCTCCGAAATGTTTTACAAAGACGCTGCACGATGCATCCGATACTATTGCAGTAGTTACAGTTGCGTCGATACTGAGGTTGTTATTTGTTATACATACACTGAGAAAAAAGATGGTATTTAAAAGGATGGTAAATGGTGGTCTTTCTTACTCTGATGTTGCTATGTTTTTAGTTTATTTTACGGCTTTATAATTATTTTTCGCAACTTTTGGTTTATATTTTTTTGGATTATGCTTTATCATCGCTTGTGATACTTTATTTCCTTGTAGTATTTTTATTATTATCTCATTATTTTTTTGTAATATTTTTTATTATTGTTTTCGCATTACCTTATATTATTTTGGCGGTTTTCATTTATGCTTTTTGGATTACTTGTGATCTGTATTTCGTGGCACGGTGTTCTTGGGGGGTTTAGGCCCTAGAACACGAAATAAACAAATCTATCTATCTATCTATTTCCTACTATAATGACTGGATCCCAGGGGGGACGTCTATATAGACAGTTTGTGATAGTATATACTCAATTGATTAAACTATTATTATAGTTACGACTATAATTTTTGGTCATTGTCGTAACTGTAAAATGTAGACGTCCCCCCTGGGAATTATTTACTATGTAAGTTTTTCTCAGTGTATGCGAGCAAAAGTCACGTATTTTGCTGGACTCTTGCTCTAGCAGGAGATCGTTAAGTTTCGATGATTTACAGCTTTGTCTGACGACCATGGTATGCTATTCGTATTACAATGGCACCATGGCCGGGAAGGCAACCGCCATAATTTTCTGCGAGGAATTCCAATTTGTATTTTTATCTTTCTTTTGATCACTTAAAAAGATCGGCCTTCATTTATTGCTGTTGGTTTGAGGACTGTTTATTGGTGAATTGGTTTGGCACTTGTTAGATCATCAATTGTTTATAAATTCTATGATTGTTTCTCTTGGAGTCTCTTTAGGTGGCAATGAGAAGGCGATTCTTGCTTCCCGCCCAGTTCTGGAGCTCTTCGCAAGATATTCTTTTTATTTTTTAGTTTTCCCGTAATATATGAATTAAAAACATAATATGCACAAATTTGATAACAATTTAACTGAGGGCAGAGCGGCGCAAAATGGGACAGTGGAGCAAAACTCAATTTTCCAATAATTTTTGGATGCCCCATTTTGCCCCGACGATACATCCGGATTTTCAACCCCATTTTGCCCCATTATTGGAAAGTATTGGAAAATTGCGATTTGTCTCAGTATCCCGTTTTGCCCTGGCTGTGCCATTTTGCCCCGCTCTCCCCTAACCAAAATACATGGTTCAGTAACATTTAACTTTTTTAGTACTTTCGGATAAGTGAAAAAATTGTGATAACATTATCTGTTTATACTTTTTTTCAGCTTAAAAATGAATGTTATTATTAAAATAAAAATCACGTGAAGAAGGCCGAGATCTGGAGAAAAGCTTTAAAAATTGCGTTCTCCCTTCCTCCTCAAGACAGACCAAACTGTCCCGAGCGGAAACAAACGTCAGACAATGTTTCCATAAATAATAAATTCTTATTGTAATTTGCAATTTGCTGAGGTTTGCGAGTTCGTAATCCATCGGGAATATTTTATCGTCGATACAGTGTTCGATCTATGACAATCTATCGATAATCCCGGCGTGCGGAGGGTCGAATAAATTCGTCAGTGCATTTGTATAGCTCTAGAGACAGCGAGAGAGAGGGAGGGAGATCTTGTCTCTCGGGGTATCGAGATAACGGGTTCCCCGGGGGCGAGACGTGTCGCAACTCCCGTTGGAATGTACGTAGGTGGTACCCGTGGACAATCGAAGGTGGCTCCTGAAAATGGCAAGCGATATCTTGCTCTACCTGGCTGGAAGTATAGCGTGGACGTTAGTTTGATGCGGAGGCTTTCGAGCCGTCGTTGCACAGCCCGTTGCGCCCTTTACGAGCGCGCTAACTCAGCATCTGGACTTCGAACGGCTGACAGAGAACTATGACCGATAACGGGTTGACAAAATAACGACGATCGATTTCAAAATCAGTAGAATAAAAAATGATTAAATAATAAACCATTTTTTTATAATAACTTTTCACGAGACGTATGGACTTGCTTATGTGATGTCTTACATGATCGATTTTATTGATTTTAGATCACTTAAAAAAATTATTGAAATGTACTCTATTTTTTAAAGCAATTTCTCTCGGTCCGTATTGATTTGCTCCTTGCAACATTTTACATAATCAATTTGATCGATTTTATATTCGTTAAAAAAATGATTGAAAATGATTCATATGAAAAAATTAATTTTGCGCGTTCCACCCAAATTCGCTCATGCAACATTTTATATGATCGATTTGATCGATTTTATATCCGTAAAAAAAATGATTGACATTGATAAATTAAAAAATATTAATTTTCCGCGAACCACTCAAATTTGCTCGTGGAACATTTTATATTATCGACTTCATCGATTTTAAATCAGTTAAAAAAATGTAAGTAATTTTCCTGAGGCCGTACGGATTCGCTTCTGCAACATTGTACATGATCGATTGTATCGATTTTAAATCACTTAAAAAGACTATCGAAAAATAATCAATTTATTTAAATTAATTTTCCTCGGGGCAAACGGATTCGCTCCTGTAACATATTTCACCAACTTGCTCGTCGAAGGATTAACTTGCCCAAGGCCGGACGCGGGGGCACCGGCGATAATAATCGTGAGCCCCAGGTCGCGGGTAATGTGTTTTTTTTCGGCCCACGCATTACCATTATTTACGTAACGACAGGAAGCTTGCTCTTCGGTGAGCATAGGCTCAAAAAAAAAAAACACCTTTCAAATTATACCGATGTTAAAATTCACGGCCCCGGAATGTTTCTCACTTTTATTTTTTAATCTGTTTTTATGATCGTTCACCGGTTTCTCATATATCTCTAAACTTCCGTTCTAATTTTGAGCGGAGTTTCTCGCACTGCGGGCACGGTGCGTGGTTTCAGTCGTGATAAATCCACAATTACATCTGTTGACGATAAGATCGGCATACATTTGCCTATCATGCCGGACAAATGGCTGGGAAAGGTTGACGCCGCGGTTGTTGCGGTGCACACGCGTGGACGACGAGCGGAATGCGGTTTTCATTCAGGAAGAAAATTACTTTGTCGAAAACCTTGAAAGATCGTCACTCCCCCTTTTCTCGATAATTTATCGGCATCGCTGCGACGATATATTTACTTTTTCTCGGTTACACCCTCGCGCCGACGTCTAATCAATCGTTAGAGTCTATTATGTAAAAAAAAAAAAAAAAAAATCGCATTAAAAATCCAATTCTAATAAAAACATAATACAATATACCATGATAGGCCGGAAGCAACCGATCCATCTGGCTCGGCTTGCGCTTTCGCTTCCGCTCGGATTTGCATTTCTCGATATATATCGATTCATCGGAGTCTTTGACGTCCAATCTATCGCTGGAGTCAATAACTAGAAAAATATTAAATAAAAAAAATATATTAAAAATACAAATGTAATACAAACATAATAAAATACGCGATGATAGGCGAGTCGTGGTTCGTTGAAGCAACCGATCGGGCTGCCGATCGATCTGGCTCCGGTCGCGGCTTCGCCTTCGCTCGGATTTGCATTTCTCGAGATGTATCGATTCATCGGGGTCACGAGCTTCGATATCGACGCGACAACGCCGATCGTGCTGAATTAAATGTTTGTTTTTTCGCATAGTGATTCGTGTAAGTAATATGATTCTCGTTGTCGGAGGTTCGACGATGTTGCAACTCGGAGCGAATGAAAAAATGTCAAGGTAAAGATTCCCGGGTGGTTCTCGACATGTCGGTCGTAGCTATTCGGGACTCGAGCAATGGAATGTGGGCACGATTTGAAGAATATTAATTTTCGTTTTTCTCTAGTCATTATAGTATTTTTTTGGGTCATTGATTTAATTAAGGTAGTATGAGCACGAACTTGATAATTAGATACAATGCAATATTGCTTTTATATGTTACAAACAATGCATAGAGGATTACGGCAAAAATGCAAGCAAGGTTACCGGCTATTTACATTGTGCAAATAAATCTAATGTCGACAGATTTTGTATGGATGCTTCACGAAAAGGGTCCGAGCTCTCGATCGTCCGAACTCTCGATCGTCCGAACTCTAGATCGTCCGAACTCTCGGTCGTCTGAACTCTCGATCGTCCGAACTCTCGATCGTCCGAACCGTCGATCGTCCGAACCCTCGATCGTCCGAACTCTGATCGTCCGAACTCTCGATCGTCCGAACTCTAAAAAACGAATTGAAGTTTTTGTTTTTGAGTAACTAAAAAACTTGTTACCGGCGGCGATATTTCACACCACTTTAATCCGCTCGCACCGCTAATCGACGCGTTTCTATACCAAATAGTTTTAATCACCTTACATACATAGTTCACACTGAAGCGCCGTCGAGATCGTGTTACTCAAAAGCGCGTAGCTGGCGTTCGGCAATTAAAAGTTGACAACTTTATTTCACAGAGTCCTTGAAATAAGCCTTCGACATTGGGAATATGTTCAAAATATGTTTCGATGTTTAACCATATGTTAAACATCAAAACATATGATTTCGTTTATATATGTCTTATTTATATACGTGTTGTAATCGGCACATTTACATCTCTACTAGATTACAACTCTACCGTATTAGAACTCTAACAAATTCTCTATCACTCAAAATAAATAAAAATAAAACTCTACCGGAAGTACGATAAATCTCTCCTGGATTACAAGGCTACCGTCCAGCCTTGTATTCCGGTAGCGTTTTATTTTGATTCTGGTAGAGTTGTCAGTGGTAGAGAAGTAAATGTACCTTGTAATCAAGTGAAAAATATATTTGCTTTTCGATTATCCGACCCAGACCCGGTCTCGACGGGTTCGAATAATCGAGGTTCTACCGTAAACGCATATAGGAACGATAACCGTAATGTAATCCGGAGATTCCGAGGATTAAAATGATATCGGAAAATATTGGGCTTACCGAATGTTTCAATGATAATTCTTGATTTAATATTAGCTGTTAGTCTGCCGCCTGTGGTCTCACTCTACATCATCGTGGCGACACTATGAATTCGAGACGACTGGTTTATTAGCAGTGCCAACCCATTAGGTTAGACCGGTAGCCCGCGCACATATGTAAATACGACAAACTTTGGTAAGAATCAATAATTTAAAAATTAATCGTCGACCGTGAAATTTTAGTGATAAACTTCCTGTTTGAATACATATCTTGTAGGTTACGTTCATGTGTCACATTTTTCATGGGTTCAAACTTGTGTGAACCAAAATTAGATCTTTTTTAATTTTTAACTTCTGATGCGAAAACTCGCATCAGAAAGAGAATACAAATTTTTCGTAAAATTCAAAAAAATCGTTAAGAAAATCTCATACAATTTTAACGATTTGATCGATCCACGCCAAGGTAAACTGGGTTCGTCAGTCTATAATAGTCCCTTTGTATACAACTTTCTGGCTCGATACCGCCAAAATTCTAACGTCATGTTTGCTTAAAAACCGCGTAAAATTTTTATGACTGCAATCATTCTGCTAAAAATGTAACCACACTTTTAGGAATCACCCCTCTAACTACCTTAGAAATTTCAGCTTGATAGCTCAAGCCGTTCTTAAGTTATGAGTTTAAATTTTTTGGGTCTGAGACACACACACACAAACATACATCCAGAATTTTTTCTAAATATAATAAATATGATTTCCCGATGTTTGGAACGTTCTGAACCCGTTTCCATTAAAATGACGAAATTTTTTTCTCATGAAAACAAATCTTCCATAAGGAAGCAAAAAAAGACAAACGTAATTTTCGAGAGTTTGCGAACAAGACCTCCCGAGTGTATAACATATGAGAGAAAGATAGTTTACCCGGTAATTGGCGTACGTGGAGTATTACAATTAGGCTCGTGCATGTGGACGTTAGTCGTGAGCGGAGTCACTCATTTCCATTGTGTCACGACTATGCAGCACGTAGACGTGTGGAGGTTGCGCAACGAGGAAAAAGACGATTCGACATCTGGCACTCGCGAGAGAGCACACGAGCTGCTCGTTTGCGCTCGTTATGTCGTGCGCCGCAGTTAGGTCGAGGGTGAAAACTCTCGCCTGTATACAGAGAGTGAGTATAAATTCCTTGCTATCCGGTGTGAGCGGAAAATCGATTTTCAACCGTGTTTGGGGCTTGTACGATCGAAGCGATAATTAATGCGTATGTACTATAAACGATCCAGGGACGGATGGACCGACAGACGGAGTCGAGAAAGCGCCTCGGTTTTAAACACCACTTTCATTTTTCCTCGGTATTCGCCATCATAAAAGACACCCCGAGACACTCAACCGCTGCTTAACGTTTACGATGATCAACGGCGAAAGCGTCTCATTAAAAGACGCAATTAAATCTACTGACCACCGCGGTGGACCGGGAATCGCTATGATGATGGTTTGAATGGCGATAGCAAAAAGACACTCCGGCATCGAATTCCTCACCGAGAGATGCACCAAAGATTAATTGAACGATGAATGAGCTCCATTTGCATTCATACGGTTTTTTGATAGATCGTTAAGAAATTAATCTTACAACCCTTTCGAATATATCATATTACTACGATCTTCGTTGAAATAAGGAACTGGCGTGTTCAGCGAAATTCTTAATGGTCGTATTAGAGGCAGACTATAAATTGGCTGTGACGAAAAAATGTATTGGTCGGGTGAGCAAATTAGTTGGTTGCAAACCATTTATTCAATGTACCAACCATTTAAATGGTTGGAACAAGTGATTTCTAATACGGCGCAGAAATTTACGAGATGTACCAAAGATTAAACGAACTCGATGAAAGAACACCATTTGCATTTATACGATTTTTTGATGGATCGTTAAGAAATTGATCGTGCAACCCTTTCAAGAATAAGACATTATTGCGATCTTCGCTCAAAAAATTGCCTTGTCCAACTAACTTCTTAGTGTTCCTAAAGGCAGATTATACATTGGCTGTGCTGAAAAAAATGTATCTGTTGGGTTAGCAAATTAGATGGTTGCAAACCAAATAATTTGATGTGCCAACCATTTAAATGGTTGGAACAGGTGATTTCTCGTCCGGCGCAGAAATTTGCTTCGGCACACAGTACGATAAGTACGAAAGTTTTTTGTCCCCAAACTTCCACAGTTTTACAAATATTTTTTGGAAAAAGAACAGGAGAATAATTGTAGACGTTTGTGGACAACAAAGTTTGATAAAAGTACAAATTTTGTGCAACTAAGCCGTTTTTCCGTGTTATTAAAATTGGTATTAATGAACTGAAGTTAATTAATACCAATCTTAATGTGTTAAAGTGGTTATTAAATTAATTAAAGATTCTCAGACGTTCAAATAAATATTTTATTGGTCGAAAAAAATATTTTGACGCCACGATGATATTTTGGTGAAATCATGCAAACAATTATTTAACTAACCAATCTTTTAACCGCCAAAACATAATTTGAACAGCCCTGTCTGAATGTTTAGTTGATTCAAGCGTATTTTTTATCAGTGTACGAAATTTGTACAATTTATCCGCAGCATCCATAAATCCCTTCAAGAATTACCCCAGAATTTTCCCAAACCTCGTCTCCAAATTGGTACGCATGGGTTTCAAAGAGCAAAGATATATCAAGAGCTCTTAACACCGGCGTCTTAATTACCACACTGTGAAAAAGAAACGGTTGGATTAACCAACGCGCGGTGACATACGTTCGAAGGTTAATTGCTTGGTAAAACAAAAATGTCTGAATCGATACATTTTCAATCGATGGAAGCAGGTAATCGCTTAACAAAACAATGCTTTATTTATACCAAAACAAATAACAGCGTTGAACGTATCTCACCGCGACTTTTGTTTAATCCAACAATTTTCTTTCCCTAGCTCCGCTCGATCTTCCCTCAAAAACTCTCACGCACAATCGGAACATGCGTTACACCGATGGTAATTAGAAGACCACATCGTAACCAGAGCCGCCTGTGGCTAGCACGCTAGATCGAGCCTACGGAATGCAAGCTCCAGCGAAACAAAAAAAAAAGAAAGAAAATGCAATATATCGAAGCGGCGAGCGTGCTGCGTGGCTCACGGATCGACGGATAAGCTCCAGCCGCACTGAGGGGTGTGGTACGCCGCCATGTGTTGGAGTTCACAATATTATTTTTATTTTATCTTTCCATCACTTGTATACGAATATTATCCAGACTGGTCGGCGAAACGATAACTCCGTGATAAGTTCCGGCAATTTATATTCCTAATCGGTCTGCATCGTTAATCGTGCGCGGGATCGGACGTCTTCGCCGGTGCTGGAGCGATCGGGCTTTCAGCTAATTCGAGCCTGTCGAAAGCTCGGCTCTCCGAGTCCGTCGGTGCAGAGCGATGGCGAAGGTGAGATGGATTGCGAAAGTACCCCAGCGGGAATGACACGCAGGAGCGGCGGCGGCCAACGCTGGGCGAGCGCTGGCCGACGCTGCGCCAATATCGGTCCTGCGCGGCGCTCCCGCTAGGGTAAGCGGTCTAACACATTTTGCCGTAGTTAGATATCGCAGGGACTCGGGGGTCGCAACGATTTTTCCACGGTGCTTCTGTTAATTGGCAAACGGAGTTACGGAGTTACGGGCCAGGTTGAACGCCGATACTAGGATAGATCGGCAGTCCAGGCTGCTATATGGTAGCGCAAACCCCGATCGGGGGCAAATAGATCGCTGACGGATAGGAGCGCGACCGCGACGCACGGTTGCAGGAGGTAACTCTCTGCACTCGTTAACTTTCGCACGAATTATCAGTTGACGGACTGCCACGAAGAATGGACACGAGACCAGAGATCGCCGGTCTTTGCCGGACTTCGGCAGACTTTGTACGCGCCAGCAGTCGCCGATGGAGAGAGCAACGCGAGAGGCGCGCGGACTCTCGATACGATGTTGGTAATCCTGTAAGGACAACTGTAAAAGGCGGTGACGAGATAGGCGCGATAGTTCGCGAACATCAGGGTCGATTGGATCAGTACTTATTTACAAATATGCCGTCCCTTATTCGACTTTGTTTGGGCATTTTTATTGATATTGTCGATGACGTCGACGGGAAAATGCATTGGTAAAAGTGGACCGGAAGTGCGAATGTGGAGGCGGAAAAAAATGTTATTTAATTTTGATTTAAAGGCAAATAAATAGTAGTGGTAGGATTTGTCTCCGTTGTAAGGCTTCAGTTGCCTTTTACATCTTCTTACATATAACATTTTTTGTACCAGGCTTCCTCCAAATATCGCTTCTGTATCACTAAATAGCACACACATATGGTTTATATAATGTACCTAAAGAACATAGGTAGTTTAATACACTTCGAAACGCAAATTAATATTTATTTTATTTAAAGAAATATTTATATGATTCGAATTACTATTTTTTAAATTTAATCAGTATTTATATGCGGGCTACCCGTCAACTAAATTGTTTTTTTGGGTGTCATCCGTACATGATTGACATACGTACTAATCGAGGTGGACTAAACTCACCACTCTCACCTCACATAGTAAAGAACCTTTGCACGCGTAACATTTATTTATCGTCCACAAAGATTTGCAATATTTTTTGTTGCTAATTTTACAACTTTCCGTTTACCGACGAATCCTATTTTTTACCCAAAAAAAAGTTGTAAAACTGATTAAATAAAAAAACATTGGAAACGGTCGAAACGATTCTGGATGTTTCTGGACGAGAAACCTTTTTTGATTGTACAAACCCTTTCTCACCGAATAATCTAGCAAGTGTTACGAAAAAGAAACACCATAACGAACATTTTCGAAGTTACTGCAGCATAAAAAAAAATCCAGTCGTAACAGCCGTTTCATAGAAACACACGTGTCGGCCGATATGAGTTCGAAGTGAACGGAACCACCGTAGAATTTTTATCGCCTAAAATCATGATACCTCGTAATTTGTTTTCACTTTCGTCCGAGGATGAACGGAACGGCTCCGGCCGAGAGAGTTCCTCATACGATATTTCCAACTTAGAGTTGGACGAGCGAGCGTGTGTGTGTGTGTGTGCGTGTGGACCGTGCTCGCGGAATGCGGTTTAATAATTCGAAGTTAATCGGTGGTTCGCCACGAGCGCGTTCTCCACGCTTCTAACAGTCGCCGATCCTCCTCTTTACGGGGGTCCAGATTGTGCGGGCATTGTTAAATCTGCAAAAGGTAACTCCATGCAAAAGCGGACTCCGGGATCGTAAACCGGTATGCGGACTGACGATAACCGAACGCGGCAGCTTTTAATGGTCGTTCTTTATTGCCGTAAAGGCTCGTGAGAAGTCAGACAAAGTCGTAAAACCTTAATATCATCCTTGAGCCTCGCGAGACCCGTAAGGTCTGTGAGACGTCGGTAACGCAATTTTTACACGGACTAATTATCGATCTTCCGTAATTGCTCGATCAAGATTCCTTCCCTCCCTTCCCCCGATGAATGAAATGCAATTAGTTCGAGCTATTCGAACAATGATCGTTCGCACGAGTCATTAGAGATTTCGATCCCTCGCCGCTGTCGACGCGGATAAAATCGATCTGTTCGATCGATCGAGCGACAGGAGGCACGAGCATTCCGCCTGTTGAGTCACGATCGATCGTCGACCGCGCCCACGCGTAAACGATTAAACAACGATCGGTATAAATCCCGACGACGCCCACGGTCCTCGAACTGATCTCTGCCCGGAAGAGTCTCGCAGACTCGTAGATCTTTAAAAAATAAAATAAAAATAAAATACAGGCAAAGTTCGATCTCTTCGAACAAAAGAATAATTAAGGACCAAACGTCCATCGAAGGACGTGGATAACAATGGTTTAATTTCTTTATTTTTTTAATTCAAGGTCGATTCATCGCGGAGCAAGGTCCCGTGAATAATCGATCGCACCTCTTCCGGTTCGACGATCCGGGTGAGTAATAAAATCACTATCGATCGGATTAATTCGAACGTTGAGACGCGAAGATTGATCGACGCATGAGTAAACATGATGGAATAATGTAGCTTTTTTCTCCTTTCTTTTTTTTTTAATTAATTCATGTACGCGATGCTGAACGGAGTTTCTTTTTTTTTTCTCGTACACTCTTTCTCGATGGCGAGACCTGTTTGTTCTTTAATTCATGCCTGGCGACTGCGGAGTCCGTTCGTGACGGTGCATTGTAAAAGTATGAGGCAGAGAGGCGATGCGATATTGTGCTCTAAACTTCGAAGAGCGCGGTGAGAGAGTGGATCGACTGAGGACGAGGGAACTTCGTTGGAAGTACGACTCACAGCTCTCCGCTCTCCTGACTCGTCTGACGGTAATACACACCGATGTATAAAATGTACGGACACACGTGTGCATCACACGGATGCGATTTTACATGGTCCGTTGGAACATTTTGCGCAACATAACATCCGCAACGTGATATAGTCTCCGTTGTTAACTCTTGTGCGAGTGCGATAGAGTCGCGCGGTGCTCCGACTTTGACTATGTAGGTGAGCGCGGGGCAAAACGAACAATTTTTATCAATTTTGTTCGCGGGACTTAAAAAGGAAGCCCCATTGCGATTGGACGGTCGGTTTTGCCCCTCTCTCCCCTACGGTGCCTTGACGGGTCTCCCTGTCTGATTCTCGGGGAATCAGAGACTGTATGAGAGACAATAATAGAGAGCTCGCAACCTTCACAGCGGGAATGAGATACAAAATATTTTTATTGTTTTTGTTTTTATTTCGAAGTGCAAGATTTCCCGTCGGATCGATCGGACGAATAGATGAACAGCCGTGCAAAACAGTCGTGCAATTTCTTACAATACACACAGATCTACAATACATACAAAACATACATCACACAGATGTGATTTTACATGACCCGTTGGAGCATTTTGCGCAACATAACATTCGCAACGTGTTACAGACCTCGGGTGTAAACTCTTTTGCGAGTGCGATATAGTCGCTCCGTGCTCCGACTTACACTGAGTAGGTGAGAACGGGGCATAATGGACCACCTTTACCAATCTTGTTCGCGGGACTTAAAAAAAAAGTTCCATTTCGAACAGAGGATCCGTTTTGCCCCGCTGTCCCCTACGGTTTGACAGGTCTATCCGTCCGACTCTCTGGGAATCAGAGACTGTACGAGTGACAATAGCCGAGAGCTCGCAACCTTCACAGCGGGACTGACATACAAAAGAATTTCTTTTTTTTTTGTTTTTTTTTTCGAATCGCAAGATCCACCGTCGAATCGATTCGCCGCGAGTGTCTGGACTAATAGCCGCGCAGAATAGTCGCGTAATTCCTTCACAACTATTAATAGTTGGCGTAACTCACTCGTCGGGACTATTATACCCGTCGCGGTGACAGTGAGTACCTTGGAAAAAGAAAGTTAGTGTTAGCGCGAACAGCACACGCGGAGGTGCTCGCAGTCGTCCGCTCGATTACGTGCAACCAGGAAAAGGATCACCGCGCGTTTGCTCACCCAACGGGGGTTCGCGCCTTGGCCTCGGTACAATGTAAAGCATGAGGGAAATACAAGGCAAAGGTTTAATTAGGATCATCGGCGATTCACCTGACGAGACAATAGAAACATTTTTTTTGTCAAATTTTTACATTACACTTCCTACTAATTATAATCATTTTTAGGAAAAAGTGTCTTGCGGAGGTTTTTCACGCATCGTAGAATAGTTCAGCAGTGGTTTGTACCACTGCTGAATGAGTTTGTACTCGACGTGCCCATATGGAAACAAAGTAGGAGTAGTAAATGTATTTATTGACAATATATTACACGGTATGGATGCTGGTACATTTCAAAGATTATTTACATATTAAGAACTGTCACAATTATACAAGTAATACAATAGAGAATAGCACAGAATGTCACGGAAGTCACAGAAGAACACACAGTAACAATTACACCTAAAACAAAAAGAAAATAACAGAATGAAAATAAACAGGGGAAAAAAGAGAATAAAATTTCTGACGAGGGCCCAGATCAGGGTCGAAACGTAAATTGAGTCTCTTCATTAAGAACCAAAGAAGAGGATCTAAGAAAGAATAACCCAGACCGTTCCGAAGCCGTTGCTTACGAAGAAAATTAATTATTTACATTTCATAATGCTATTGCTATTGTCAATAGACCATTGACCTAAGTCCTTCAGCCCGATACAGAGTATTTGTGCGACATATTTAAATTATACACCCGTGATATATCAAACATATCGTCACCCGAAAATGTTGTACACAAATGTGCGAGTTTCGAAAAAATAGTTTTTGCTACTGGACCACAGTTTACTCTCGTTGGGCAGAGTCTGGCGATCGATTTCACCGCAATTGAACCTAAAAGTACAATTTTTTTCAAAAGTTACAAAACAATCAACACTGCGGTCTGACAGACCATGAAGACTGGTGAAAACCGCTGAGAAAATCGACTAAATGCGCAGTGACGCGTGGCGGTAGAAATATTTGGTTATATGAAAAGGAAGTCAGTTGATGCAACGAAATATTATTCAATCGACTGGGTCTTCCTTTCGATCAACAAAACATCTTTTTCGCCACCAGCGACAGCACATGAAGATTTTTTTTACAAGCCATGGACTAGAGCTGTACTTCTTTTTTCTGGCGAACGTGCCTGGCGGAAAATGCGGTTGATTTAATTCAGAGTACTTTGCGATAGTAGTACGGAAAAGCGGGTTTCCAACGAAGGTTGTGAAGTTGGCTGCACGAGCCGGATCGGGAGTTACAACGGCACGAGGTGAAGCTGAGTGACGTTTGTAGCTCGTGAGGAGGCGAGTGCTGCCTACTTCCTAAGCGCCGTCGGGAGACCGCTTTTTCGTACAAGTATCGCATACTACTTTTTGTGACAAGTGCACAAAAATTTCCGCTTTTCGTGCCTGTAAAGTGCGCGCGGGAAATAGCTACGGCACCAGATAAGTGTGCGCGAAAGTCGTTAGTGTTAAAAAAGTGTGCGCAAAAGTAGCTAGAGTGTTAAAAAAGTGTGTGCAAAAGTACACTGTAAAAAAAATTGTAAATTTAATGTACTGGCACTTGAAATTTGCAAACATTACTCATATGAATTAAACATTAGTGTACTTTGCTTGCAAAATACACTAATGTCTGGGACACCTTCGAAAACTGGGCCGTTTACCTTCCATCTCGCCCGCTCTCCGAAATCCAAAAATCTCAGTCCCACCCTCAGACAGCCGCGAAACTCGAGCGATACTGTTTTTCCCCGCTAATTGAGTTCACGGTCAAGCGCTTTGACACGTCATATAAACTCGCGATAATTGCGAAACATGCGGCGCAGTCAGCCAGCGACTCCATCGCTTCGCCGCACCGGCAATGATATACTATATGCAATACGCATTGCCCCCCCCCCGCTCCCAAGATTCGTCTCTAATTAAAAGAAAAAGAAATATTGTAAGAGCCACGAGAGAAAGAGAGGGACTTTCGACATTTCCTTCGGTGCGGCTAATTGTCGGAGGATGTTAAGAGACTCGGCACAGTCAGGTCGGTCCGGATGTGTTGGTGCGCGTCGACCCTGCAATGCACACTCACACCGCATCCTACGTCCCATACACACCTTGATTTTTATACGAAGACACAATAGCAAATACCATCGGACGATGTGTAGATACATGCACGCCGTTGTATCCATTTATAATATTTTCCAATGACCCATAGGAAACTTGAGTCAGCGTCCTGCGGTTAACCATTCACGTGGGTGGATTAGCGTTCCGATTCTATAGATACAACATCGCAACGATCCTACCCAACACACGAGAGTGATCATGTGTGTGCTCTCCACTACACGTCGAAGCGCAGTGCGTCGGCGAGATAAATTTATTTTTTATTTTTTTTCACCAACCATTGCCCTTCATAACGCAGGAAAAGAATTTGCGGTATTCGCGTCCATGAGCCAATCCGGCCCGTTTAATCCGGATGTGTCTCCAACCGCTGGTGGAGCATATGTGCAATTGAAAAAAATGTCATTGATTCAAGAACAGTGACACTTGGGGGTGCCATGCACATACGCTGTTATTTCTAGTCTATTTTGTTTGACATAACGACGCATAATAATGAAACTATTACATATCTTGTCATAAATTTCATAGACATTGGTTCATTTTTATATAGAATTGTTACACCGATAAAAAGGTTTGGTAATATGAACTAAGCTGCGGTTGCGGGTGGCGAAGGAAATGTTTGGATCGATTGAAAGAAATATTTAGTTGATTGAACGAATATTAAGTCGTGTGACCGAATATTTAGTTGAATTGACTGATCTGATATTGATTGCAAAAAACCTTTTGTTCAATCGACCAAACATTTCCTTCACCATCCGCAACCGCAGCTTAGTTGATATTACCAAACCTTTTTATCGGTGTAGAATGAAAATAATAATTACACTGACTACATATGTCAATGGCAGCCCGCAAGTGTCACTGTTCTTGAATCAATGATTTTTTTTTTCAGTATGCCCTCGAGTGAGTGAATTATGGGCTTCATTAGGAGTGATCGAAGCGGTGCTTCGGCTCTAGTGGGAATGTCGCGCAGGACCTGTACTGGCCGGACGCTGGGCCGATACTGGCCCTGAGCAGCGCTCCCACTGGGGAGGGCGACGTTCCGGCAGCAGAAATCGATCGCTGCGCAGGAACGAGCCATCCCTCCCGAGCTCGCGGATTGTACACAGAGACGACGGGGACGAATGAAGAAACTAACGGAGCACGAAATGTTCGCTCTGAATATTCACGACGTCGATAGGACGATCGACGATCACGAAATTGACCCGGGAGTCGTATGCGCGGTGTGCAGATGGATCCTGGATCGAGCGGGATGCGGGCGAAATAATCCGGAGTTCGGGGTCGTCAACCTGCAAACGTCTTTGATCCGATGATCCTCGCCGGCTCGGCACGTTACCAGGAAACGATTCGAACGAAAGTTGCGATCCGTTCGTAGAAACTAAAAGAATATGTACGATTTCGTGCCGATTGAATTTCTTCGGCTTTCTTGTCGTCTCGATGATTGTCTATTTTTTTTTTTTTTTTTTTTCTTTAATCGTGTCTCTCGGCACACCATTAGATCTCGCGGGCCGCAGAACAGCGTGAATCGCGAGAGGCGTCGAGGAGCTCCGGCACGTTTCTCGTGAGGCTCTGCCGCCGCTGCTGATACTCCACTCGGATGTATCCCTACTCCGGCGGCGAAAAGGTGCTTTCGTACGAGCCGTATAAAACCGGTGAAAGCGCCTGACGGCCCTCCAGACTAGCGCACAGTACCTCAGCGTCAACAGTCGCTCCGCCGAGAAGACCGCGCTCGCAACTCACTAGATTCTCCACTCCGATACAGTTTTCGATCCGGTTGTCAGAGGCAAAGACACTTTTTTTTATCACTTTCGCGTAGGACGGAATTTTTTTTTTAAACATCAGTTAATTAATAAAAAATTATTCGCGTTGAAATCGAACGTTTTCGATACGTGTAACGGAACAGTCTTTCCATCGAAAAAAAAACAAAACCAAGAGTGCAATCATGAAGATTCATCCCGTTTTCGTTCTGGCGATCTTAACGGTTCTCGGAAGTCGCGTCTTGGGATATCCGCAGCAGGAGCGACTCATGCCAGGTTCGTGAAAAAAAAAAAATAAAAATAATTTTCTTTTCCTAACGATTTTGCCGCGTGCGTGTGTGTTTATTTTTTTTGTAAGAGTCGGTGACAGCGAGAGAAAAAGAAATTGTATAGGCGAGCCGGCGTGGAAAGTGACAGCGGCCGCGTACGCGTGGCTCCGTTGCTCTGTCGCCGTGGAGCATGAAATTCTCGCGGGTCTCACGCGACGATGAAATCGAAATTTTCTTTTTTTTTCGGCTCGATTAATTCACCCATTACACTGGTTGTTCGGGATGATTGATAGGGTGCGTAATTATCCGCCGTATGGGTCGAGTTGCGTCGACTTGAGATTATATTTTATGTTATGAATATTGCGTCGAAGTTGCGGAGCAAATATGACGCCGGATGAAGTTTGACGCGAGAGTTCGGTGGGAACGAGCTCGCAGTTTCATCGACCTTTCGCCCCGAGAAATGCAAATTTTTCGATGATAAATTGTAACTCTCGGATACGTTCCAATTAATTCAAATATAGTCATGAGTGTATTATTATATTATCTCGACTCTCGGTTCAATCATTCGATACGTATGTAGTTTGCGCACTCCGAGCTTGAATATCACGCGAACGTAGGATTTTTACTTTTTTGAGTGTAAAAAAAAATAGAAAAAAATTCTATAATTTCACGTGTGACTGCAATCGGGCGAACGGCTACGTGTGAGAAGATGCTAACATTAATCGGTAAGAAAGCAACAGGAATTCCGTTCGCCTCCGCTGGTGCTTATTACTAAAATAACCGTTATTATGTCCAAAGCTGGACAAGAGTTTGACGTGACACGTCTCATATAATTTTCTTTCTTCTCGCCGTGTTTATCAACTTTTACGATCCGAGACTTGCACTTGGTACCGTTTTAATTGTACACGCGAGTTCCTATTTTTTTCTTTTCACCTTGCGCTCCCAATTAAATTCAATAACAACAAACAAATGTCTACACACCGGTAGAAATTTAGGAGCGATGCGTCGGGGTTTTGTCAGCTCCGATCCGAACCACGTCAGGGCCTTCCATAATACTTAAAAATTTCTACCGAGGCTACTTAAATTGCCACGTTCGACAAGTTATTTTTATCCCAAAAAATTATTAAAACATTTTTTTTCTCGATGCAACGACTGGCAATCGAAGGATTCGACCGAGCAGGTCGCTAAAACCTCATTTGCTCACCGTTCCTTAATTTCATCTCATTTTTTTAAATTTCTTAATTTCTCTCCGCCGAATAAAAATCTCATAACACAAACGGCGAACCGGAGCATGCGTGCTTCTGTGTTCCCCGAGCCCCGGCTCTCACGAAAGTGGAACACTTCCTTCTACAGATGTTAATCTTCGTAAGATCGTCAAGAGCGTGTGGACTCCTCGAGAGCCCGCGGGACCTCACCAACCGTAGTAAAGTTTCCACCGCGCAGTCATGCACACTCGAGGTATTTAAAATCCAAACGAACGAGCCACGATTTTTCGCGAAATGCCTCCGGAGCGAGATACACTTGCACAATCGAGCGCGGAATTATTACGATTATTTCGTTATCCTCGGACTTTATCCGAGCCGCATAGAGGGCCTTTTCGCGCTCGACGTCTTTCCACAAAGAAGCACTCCCGTATATGCGCGTGTCCAGCTTCGTTCCATTACACAAAACCAACATCGAACTCCCTTCGAATAATTCGCGAATAATGAGGCACATCGGAATCGGCGAAACGCCACCGTTTAATTAAAAAAAAAAAAAAAAAACATAAAAAAAGGGAGAAACTCGTGTGCATATAAGGATCATCGCTGCGGAGATCCACGATTCCCGTCATAAATCTCTCCAGCGATTTATCTACCTGACGCCCGTCCGGCTAACGATTTAGAATTCCCGCGCTGCTCGTGGCTTCGAACGCGACAAACCTCGCGCGCGATCTCGCGAATGCGTTTGTCTGGATGGCCGTCGATCGCGCGACCGCTCGCCCGATCGATTATTGAGCTATCAGACATTTCTGAAAACGTTCCGTTTGATCGGGCTCGTTAACGCCGCGACCGCTCGGTCTCTCGCTCTCCATGCAATGTAATTTAACTTCTCGCGAACTAGTCACGGACTAATCGGCCGGGAATCTCCTTACGGAGCGTTATCGTTACTGTGCGCCTATGCGAAGGCGCAGCCACGACCGGAGATAATAACGCACCGGGGCGGTTCTCCTCGTTCTTCTCGGCCGAGTGACAATTAGCCGCGACTTACGACCCCTGAACTTTTCACCCGGCGAGATGCGGTTTTGATATGAGTCACACGCGAGAATTGCGCAAGTTACATTGAGTCTCTCACAACTGAAACACGAGTCGTTTAACCTTAGGGAAAAAGATATTCGGGCAGGTGATGAGAAAAGTCAGAGATTTATTTAATTGGTCAGGGAAAATGTAGTAATGAATACTGAAATAGAAAAAAAAATAGTAATCTTCATTCGATGAATAGTTTTTTTTAATTATATATATGTTATATATATTAAGTGAAGCAAAATGTTGAAAAAATGGAAATACACTTAACGTCTTGTTCTATTAAAGCTTTAGTTTAATCGTAGCTCCATTTGTGACGCCAAGCTGTAATCGACATACATGTTCAGGTGTCATATCGATGTAGAAAATAGCACCGAAGTTACACGCTTCGTAGGAACGGATCTAAATCGACAATTTTTTTTTACATTTTTAATGTAAGAAATCGTAGATTTTTGAGACTATAAAATCGTACATTGGTTGACAAAGTATATAATCGGTTACAAGTTCGAATGTTCGGAAGAGAAGTGCACGCTTTGGGGACTCTTCGGAGAGTGCCTCGCTAGTCCGGCGAAGCGTGTCGTCCGCTCCTAGTATTAGAGATTAGTGGGCCCTCCTCGTGAGGCCCATAAAAGGTCTTCTATGGCTCTGCCGTAAACGAAGGCGTCGATAAGCTGTTTCCTGGTTATACAGCATCCGCCGGAGAGATTATAAATTATAAATTATAAATTATAAATTATAAATTATAAATTATAAATTATAAATTATAAATTATAAATTATAAATTATAAATTATAAATTATAA
>JAPYZD010002671.1:0-15165 GCA_030522725.1 Ichneumoninae sp. B BG-2022a
CTTAATACAGCAATTATTTCGTTCTATCAACCAAAAATTTGTTTCGCCACCCGTAAGCGCTCATTTTGTTGACTCAATCGATTTTTTTTTCTCAGTGTGTGACCGATCGCAGATATTTATTTATGTATCTGTAAGTACATCAGGCATCGAAAATATTGACAGTTGAGTGAATTACTTCAATTCGATGTTTCCAGAGGTGATTACGATAAAAATTTAAAGGTTTTTTTAACGTTAAACCTTCGATTTTCATTATTAAAAAAATCATGGAACTACTAATAAAAAAACCCTGCAAGTTAAAATTTGCATATTTTTTTGACATAATTTTCTCTCATACAAAGCTTCCTCGACAAGCAAGCGCAAAAATTCCCGAAGATACTTTCTCATGTTAAAAGCTTTGTGAATGAAAGGGCGGTGGACGAGAGAGCAATGCGCAAAATTCAATCTTAAGCGCATTTGTCACATACGAATCGCGTTCAGGAACGAGAAGATTAAACGCAATGGTGGCCTTCCACGAACACCTTTTCGAGCCAATAATTAGCATGGACGACGCGCGAGCCTCTAAAGTGGGCCGTTCGGTCGCATTTGCCGTTTTTTTTTTTTCGAATTGCGATAACGCACCCGCATAAGGGCAAGCGAGCCTCGCGAGCGAGGAATAGGCTCGGGCTCGCGCGGGCGGGACCCGCCGGTCGCTCGTTTCCGCTCCAGCTCGCCTGGGAAAATAACTCTTATCAAAGACCGCGAGGCACGTCGTGTTGTATTCCAACTACGGTAACCACGCGGGCTGCTCAGCTGCTCCGTCGCGTGGAGCACTGACGAACGGTGGTAAAAAAAAAAGAAAACCCATACAGAAACTGCGTCATTTTAACAACCAGAACCGGTGTCTGCCACCCCTGTTCGGGGGTAAAAAGCAACGGTGATGCACACCCTCCAGGTGTTCGCACCTTTTTAACCGCCCGCTCTTTGACAGCCATAAAGAACCGTAGAGATTGGAGCCAAAGCGCAACAAGCAACAACATTGTCAGAACAGCTGAGCACCAAACTTTGCCAACGGTAAATCCGAAGAACAGCGCAAAATCTTCCTTTTTTTAAAATTCTTCGATTTAAGAATAAAGCCGATGGCCTTCAGACCACTAATAAGTACTAATAAGCTAGTTCTCTGTGACATCACTTCTGGTTTGCAAATCCGGTGTAAAAACCTCACTTTTGAATCGGAAGTGACGTCACGTAGGAAAATTTGAAAAAATTGGTTGTAACGTCACTTCCGGTTTGAAGACCTCAGTATTCAACTAAACGTGATGTCATACCGGAAATACGTCACTTCCGGTTTGAAAATTATAGTTTTTGACTGGAAGTGACGTCATACCGGAAATGCGTCACTTCCGGTTTGGAAATCACATTTGCCGAGCATTTACGTTGGGTCCGATTTCGAATCCGTCGACATTTCTTCAGGAACAAACAGGTGGCATTTTTAAACGGAAAATACAATCGAATATGTAGATGGTGGATTCGTTGAGCGTCTTTCAAGGAAGAGAATGAGCCGTAATCCGTCAATAATCATTAATTGAAAAAACTGAACGAGTATGTACCTTTTCGAAAATTGACACAAACCAGTTGATATTTTTGTACATCTATCGCAATTAATTTTGTTTAGCTTAAGAACATCTGCTGTAATACCAAGAACTACTATCCACTAGAACTATCCGCTATAATCGGTAGATGCGTAAAAGTTTGTATAAACGACTTAAAAAATTTGGAACTTATTTCACTGGTCTGCAGTGCTCGAATATCCTTAAGGTGGCTAAAGATCAACGTAACCCCAAAATGTTTACAATTTTAACTCTGCCTCTCTCGCCCTCATACGTGTTTCGCCTCCGCTTAAACGAACGATTTACTGTAAACAAAAATGGTAAATTTAATGTACCGGTCTGAAAGTTTTTATGCCAAAATTTGTGCATTAAATTTACTATACAATAATGATGAAAAATTAATCAACTTTTTCATTGAAATCAAAGTCTATTATTAAAAATAAAACATTCCCAATGTTTTTCGTACACCGAAAATTAATTTTTCATCACAATTGTATATGAAATTTAATATACCACACCCAGAAAAAAAATTTATTTGACGGCCACCGTTTATTTGATTTAAGTAAAAAAATTATTTGATTTAAATAAATATTTATTTAAATTACGTAAATAGTTACTTAAATGAAATAAATTTTTATTTAAATCAAACAAATATTTTACTTAAACCAAATACACGGTGGCCGTCAAATAAACTTCTTTTCTGGGTGCACTTCTTGCATTAAAACTTCCAGTACGGTACATTAAATTTCATACGATTTTTTTACACTGTACCATGTCCCATGTATACAATTATGTCAGCAAGCACGCGCAGTGCGGTAGCAGCTTATCGTAATTGCACGTCGATTATTTCGTCTGACAGTATGTGTGACGTCACTGGTGTCACACGGTGACGCTACACACATAAAAAAAGAAAAATAAAAATAAGAATACTATTGGTCCGAGGAGGTGGTTGATCGAGCCGACGCACGCCTGCATTCCGATCGCTACGAGACTCCTCGTCTACGACGGCAAGGTGGTGTGACGAGAGGGGCTGCAACGATAACTATACCGTAGCTCATGCGGTACTTGTACCGTTCGCATACGCTTTCCATTCGTCTCACTCTCTTGTGTAGGTTTATCTCGGCGTCCTTGGCTAATCTCCGGCCGCAGAGATTACCCTATCAACGCGGAGTCACTGTACACTCTACAATGTCCGCGAGACACCCGTCCGCGACACCACCGGAACACGAGATAGTTTCTCGGTTTCGCCTGAAAGAGGATCATGACTTCGCACATTTTCCGATTATTGAATTTTTTTTCTCTTACATTGCACTGTAAAAAAATGATCGTGGAAATTATTATATGTAATGGTATTAAAATCACTGGAAATACTGTATTTTTAATAATTTACTTTAATTTCAATGTATAGTCATTTTTTGCGACACCACCGGAACACGAGATATTTTCTCGGTTTCGCCTGAAAGAGGATCATGACTTCGCACATTTCTGATTATCGAATTTTTTTCTCTTATAATGCGCTGTAAAAGAAGGTCGTGGAAATTATTATATATATAATGGTATCAAAAACATTGGAAATACTGTATTTTTAATAATTTAGTTTAATTTCAATGTGTACTTATTTTTTGTCACATCTGTACATTAAATTGAATGTACCAGCATTTGCATACAAACTTCTAGTACGGTACATTAAATTTACAATTTTTTTTACAGTGTATTTCTTCTCATCGTACACTGTTAAATAAAATTGTAAATTTAATGTACGGGACTGGAAGTTTTTACGCAAAAACCGGTGCACCAAATTTAATGCACAAATTTGGAATTTGTGCAGGAAAATTGGAATTAAAAAACTTGTATGGTAAAGTTAAAGTAAATTATTAAAAGTAAAGCATTTCAAAAGTTCTTAATACACTGAACGTTAACTTTTCATCACAATTAATTCTACATGAAATTTAATACACCAGGTTTGTGCGTTAAAACTTCCAGTACAATTACATTGATTTTCGTACGAACTTTTTTTTTACAGTGTATTTATTTTCTCCACCTCGACGTACGACAAATTAAGGAAGCAAATTATCGAGCCGTTGACAAAAATCTTTTTATTTATGTATTTTTTCAACGGGCAAAACGCTCGCCCTTTGAAGGGTTAGACCGGTCGATTCGAAAAAGCGAGCAAACGGAGGATTCCGTTAGGTCTTTCGCACAAAAAATAAAAAAAATAAAAAATAAACACGTACAACTCCACGCCCTACGGCAAACGTCTGACGGGCGAGCGACGATAAGTGTGAGTAACGTTCGTGGAGTAGGGAAATAATTTCGTAATCTAATCTCCGTCGCCACGCACAGAGCTATGCAAAGCTTCACTCCTCCGGTAGCGTGTGTAGTAAACGTGCGTTGGGCAAACCCGCACCGGGGTGTGTACTATATGACGGGACGACGCCTCCCTCGCCTCTGTCAGTCTCGTCGTCTCCCTCGTATGTTCATTTTTTTTCTCTCCCTCACTCGTTCCCATTGTAAGTCAGTCGCATCGCAGCTTCGGGCCGTGAAAAAAAGAGCACTGTAAGTGCGTTACGAAGCGCTATCGCGTCGGGCCTGCTCGACGGCCGAGCGATACCTTATCTCGACTACTATAGTTGCACGCCAGTGACTCTCAGCGACTCGTGCATACTCCGATATATGCAGAAGTGCTCCCAATCGAGAAATGCACTTTCCTGCTGGCAAATAAAGTAGCGGGTTCACAGCACGGTTCGCGCACTCCGAGAGCCCGAGCGGACGCTGTGATTATTTGTTTCTGCAGCCGCTAAAACGGCGAGTCGCTGGCGGAAGTCTCTCGTGTATTTATATTATATATTATCCGGGGAAATTATTTTTTTTATCGCACAGTAGCAGCTACACTGTAAAAAAAATGTAAATTTAATGTACTATTACGATGAAAAATCTACATTTTGTTTCATTGAAATTGAAGCAAATTATAAAAATTAAAATACTTTCATAGTAAAATTGAAGTATGTTATTAAAAATAAGGTATTCCCAGAATTTTTAATACACTGAACATACATTTTTCATCCCAATTGTACATGAAATTCAGTATACGAGTTTTTACATAAAAACTTATAGTCAGAGCCGATAAAAAGCGCATGAACGTAGTGCACGATGTGAAGCCACCATGTCAATCGTGACATTACATTCATGATTTTTCGCAAACTGTAATATTCGATTTTTTTTATTCCTTGTAGAAGAGAGCGGGCCAAAATGGGGCAAAGGGGCAAAACGGGGTTTTTGGGCAAAACTAAATTTTCCAATAATTTTTGGATCGGACAAGATGGCAAAACTGGGCACAAAAACCTGATGTATCCAATAGGGCGAATTCGGGCACCCAAAAATTATTGGAAAATTACGTTTCGCCCAAAAACCCCGTTTTGCCCCGTTGCCCCATTTTGCCCCGCTCTACCCTACGCTGTAAATGAAAATGCGACTACACGCCGAATCGTTTATGCCAATACTATAGTCCTGCACGATTTGGAGCATATGCCTATCATATTAATCATTCTAATTTGAAACGAAGAAACAGTCTACTTCCGTTGGCAAAAAAGGTAAGTTAGGGGTTAAAAACGGGTCCAGAATCCCCTTCATCGAAATTGCAATTTTTTGTTTCTTTGCGGTTTTTTTCAACATATCTGATTTACGATTTACAACGAAAAAAGGAAGTAATATTCGATCATATTCTAATTTCCCGAAAACGATTCGGACCCTTAGGGCCCTCTTTTCGTAGTCGTCGTCAATCCTGTGTTTCGCTCGAAACCGAATGGAGGTTCGAATGTGAGTTTCCGAGTTTCCGAAGCCACACCGATGGTGCGAGCGCGGAGTAGCCGAAGTCACCATGATATCGTACGCCCGCGAGATAAGTCCTATCGGTAGTTCGGTATGACCAACGTCGTTGCGGTGCACGCGTACAACCACCCACCCACCGTTTCGCGATTGCACGCTGCAAGATAGAACCAGCCAACGTGCATGTGCCCAGATATCGGTGACCGGCGCGCGCCGTGTTGGTGCATTATCACTCGGTATTTCATGAAATCAGTCGTCGAGCCGGAGCTTACTCCGGCTCAGTTCACCATTGGACTACTTCGTTTAAAGAACTTCCACGAGATCAACACACGTCTCGGAGTTCTTCCTCGCGCGCTCTTCCCGGCTTCCCGGGGTCCGAAAGTCTTAAAAACAAAAAATGTGCGTATCGCGTGAAATTCGATATTCAGTGATTCGTCGAATTCCCGGAAACCAATCGATCAGTGACTTGTGCAAAAATAAATCGTATCTACCGATTGTCATGTAGAAAGGAGTTAAATCAAGCGACAATAATAATAGTAATGTTCTTAATTATTATTAATAAATTATAATATAATGTATCATAATTATTATATACTTAATAATATATAATAATTATAATAAAATAATAATGATAATTATGGAAGTTAATGACACCTTTTTCTTATTTCTTCGACGCAACCGTTTCGCGAAAGCCGCGGAACTTTGGGCTTTGCGTGCGCGACGAGTTTACGAAATGTGTCGGCAGCGATTAATAGCCGAGCGCCTGTGTGTTCTCCACTACCGGGCGTCCTACGTTAAACTCGTTTAAATATCGTGCGCCAGCTACGTCTCGACCTTGGTTCGAAAAGTCGCTCGCGATTCTTTCCGAGTTTCGTTGCGGATCACCCGTGGCTGTGGCACCTGCGAACGCGCACTCGCCGCCCCCGCCCATGTGCGGCCCACAAACTGTCGCTGTATTCTCGTTCTCAATGCAATTCTCGAATATCGCGCATGCGGTTGCCCACTTGCTCGGGCTGTCGACATGCCGGAGTGAAAACCACCGCGATAGGGATTTTCTATAAACTGCAGTGAGAGACTCGAAACATCGAATTTTCGCGAGTTTGAAAGATTCCACACTGACAAAAAAGTACAGTTGAATCAACTAAGATTCGGACAGGGACGTTCAAATAAACACTCAGTTGGTCCAACAAAATATTTGAATGACCCAAAAATATTTTTGTGAAATTATTCGACAAATTGTTGAACTAACTAATTTTTTAGCTGTATCAACAAACTCTTTAGTTGAACGTCCCTGCCCAAATCTTAGTTGATTCAACCGTATTTTTTTATCAGTGCAGTAAAATATATACACTGTAAAAAAAATTTGTTTGAAAATTAATGAACAGTTTTGGAAGCTTTTTTACATAAACCGTTTCTGAAATTTGAAGCACATGTGCGTTGCAATTTTACAGTAAAATTTGTATTTTTCATGAACATTTTTATAAATTTCAAACAAAAGATTTGTAATTTTAATATCTGATATTTTTGTTTTGCAAGCAAAGTACACTAATGTTTAATTCATTTCAGGAATTTTAGCAAATTTCAAGTGCCAGTACATTAAATTTACAATTTTTTTTACAGTGTATATTTATTTAATAAATTTCTTTTACCTTTTTATCGTACCAAAACAACTTTAAACTTTCAAATAAATACTTAGTTGGTCCAACAAAATATTTGAATGACCCAAAAATATTTTGATGAAATCACCCGACAAATTGTTGAACTAACACATTTTTTAGCTGTATCAACAAAATCTTTCGTTGAACGTCCCTGCCCGAATCTTAGTTGATTCAACCGTATTTTTTAATCAGTGCAGTAAAATATATGTATTTATTTAATAAATTTCTTTAACCTTTTTATCGTACCAAAACAACTTTAAACTTTTGCGACATTCGCGTCAGAAATGTCAAGGTATCGATTTAGATTGTTTCAAAAAATACGCTCGTTTTTTTAATTATTTTTGTTTTTTTATTGTAAATTTTATAGAATTGTTCGACGACATGGAAATTGCGGCAATTGCTCGTGATTTATAAGCAAGTCGCGGGGCATCGATCATCGTATGTATTGATATGCCGACAGCCGACAGGTGTCATAAAGCATAGCCATTTTGACAGGTCTCGGGTGGGCAAATGCCGCGTGGGTTATTCCCGGATCGCGCGGTACATCGCCCATCGAATGTTTCGTCGTCATAACCCTGTGAGTATACGCATAGGGCATTATATGACATGATGCATACACGCGTCGTTTCGTACCCCGACGCTTTACATACGGTATCGTCCGATTATGCAACCCGCGCATACTGCACCGTGTTCCACACATCACCCGAGCAAAGCCTTGCACATGAAAACTCGAATATACGATCACGTCAGGCACGTCGAAGGCATCGCGAAACTAAAAATGCGCCGCTCTCAGACCGGCCACGCGCATGCGTGCATTCCACGTTATTGCTGAAACGGGGATTATTACTTGCTCACGGCAAAGTTGTACGACCGTTGGACATTTTCAAATCTAATTTACGGTTATACAAGAAATGGACAATAATACATATTGGACGTGGACCAGATAGATTTTTTTTTATTTGTCGAAAAATCAACACTTTGAGGTCCTTTTGTGGATTTTTCTGAGAATTTCTCACGCACTTATTCGTAGTGTTCGAACCGTTCGAAGATTCGGTCAATAAGTGACGACCAGCGTTGCATTTAGAGGGCCGAGTCGGTAAAAATTGTTGCACAAGGTGTTGACAAACTGAATTGAAGAAATTTGAAAAAATTGATTTTTTTCCATTCTACTCAACGTTTCAAATTGGAAATTCAGTTTCAGAAGCTTCTCAAGGACGACCTACATAAAATTGACGAAAAATCTAAATAACCGCACGATTACAAATGTTTCTGAAAATGTATGAATAAATGAATCGTCAAGGCGAAATTTTTACAAGTTGGCCTTTTTCACAGATAATTTGCTGTTATGTAATAAATCTCGAATAAAACATGGGCGTGACCACATAGATTTTTTCTGATAATTAATCAAAGAAACGACACTTTGAGATCTATTTGTGAATTTTCGTGAACACTTCTTGCTGACTTCTTCATACTGTTCGAACCGTTTGAAGAATCGGTCAATAAGTGACGATCAGCGTTGCATTAAGGGAATCGCGTCCGCGCGAAATTATTGCGCAAGAGTTTGACGATTTGGATTAAAGAAATTCGAAATAAAAATTGATTTTTTTTTCAATTCGGCTCAATGGTTGAAATTTGAAAATCAGTTTCAGAATATTCTGAAGACCGACTTACATCAAGAAAACCGCTCTCGGATAAAAAATGCGTCTAAAACAACAAAAAAAAAACGCATGAAATTCGATAAATTCAAAATGACATAAAATTTAAACGGTTCAACCGATTCTCTTGAAATTTTAATGGATCGTCGGGTGATCATATCCCTTCTGTGTACGCGTTTTTAGCCCGATAGCTAAAAAGTTGCGAGCGATAGAGCGCGAACAGACATTTTTGAAGAAATTAAAACAACTGAACATTTTTTGACGACATTTCGGCCAAATATTGACTATTGATCACACATGATGTGTGCACAATTTCCGCTTGTTCGGTCAAGGCGTTCTCGTGTTATAGCGGTTTGAATTTTGCCATTTCACACACATCCACACACGTCCATTTCATACACACACACACACACACACACACACATACATCCGGACATTTTTCCTAAATATGATTTTTCGACGTTTTGGAACATTCTGAACATGTTTTCATTAAAATCTGGAATTTTTTTTTTTTACCAAAACATAGCTTCCTCTACGAGGAAGCAAAAATTGACGTAAAATCTGAATAACCGCGCGATTGCAAACGTTTCTGAAAATGTATACCAATGAACGAATTGTCAAGACGGAGTGACTCAGTTGTTATAGTATTTCTTCTTCAGGGTCGAGCAATGCGATCCTCGGAGACTGCCATCGTTTCGTTCGTATCTCGTTTTCGATTAGCTGCGCGCAGCCTCGGAATTCGTTCGAGTCAAAATATTTTAACTTGGCTCTGTATGCTCCGCTCTCTCTTCTCGCTGCTCGAAAGCCCTGGGCTGTATACTTACACACCCGTGCGTATTAGTACAGACGGGACCGTGTTTTAGCTTCTCCCTTATCTCGCGACCAAGTGAATAATGCCTCTCGGTTTTGCCAGCGCTCGACGTGCTGACGCTCGTCGACGCTTCCTCGAGTCCACGTCATAGGGTCGGACGAAATGCTTCTTGCACTCTCTCCCTATCCAACTTCCCTGTGCCGAGATAATAATTATGCCTTCTACGAAAGGAGACGTTACACCGAGGGTGAAACGATTTGTCTCGGAGGAAAGAGAACGACAAAACGATTCTACTTCAAATGAAGGAATTTTGGGCCAACTTCAAATGGACCAAGTCGAGGTAATGGAGTCGGATGAAAAGCGAGAATTTAAAATGTCTTAAAAAAAGCCAACTTTTTTTTAAGACTTAAAAAAGGAATGTTTTTGTCCTCGGGCGAAAAAACGACTCCACCTTGAATGAAAAAATTGTAGGCCAACTTGAAATGGAGCACATTGAGGCAATGGAGTCGGATGAAAATTAAGAATTTAAAATGTCCTTAAAAAAAGCCAACATTTTTTTAAGACTTAAAAGAATAATGTTTTTGTCCCAGGGTACAAAAACCACTCAACTTTAAATAGAAGAATTTTAGGCCAACTTGAAATGAACCACATTAAGGTGGTGCAGTCGGGTGAAAAAGTCGGGAATTAAAAATCTTCTTTAAATGAAGGTAATATTTTTTAACGACTTAAAGAGTCTTCAAAAAATAAAAAAGGTTGGGGATTGTAACTAACGATCATCGATGATTTAGGACCGATAAAAAAAATTTTTTTACTGAGAAAGATTTATTGCGATGCCAGCCTCGTTTCAGCGTTAATTGTTTATCTATAAAAAATTGTATCGAGAAGTTCGAGTCGTCGGTTTTATTTTAATGCGGTCAGCTCGCATATCGATTTCTCGGTGATCGTAACGAGAGTCGAGTGCGAGAGAGTCCGGCAAGCCGGAAGTAATCGAGTTCCCGATGGAGTAACCTCGCACTGAGCTCACCGAGAAACTCGAGGTAAGGAGGCTTTGCTACCGGCTTCGTATAAACACCGGTTAAAGCGTGAAAACAATAAGAGAACTTCCGTGGCGCGTGTGCCCCGTGCTCGTTTCGCCTACCGGGATTACGGCCCGTTCCCCAGAGCCCGCGAACACTCGTGTTTCCATCCCAGCAATACATGTATTAGATACAATGGCGAAACTCGAACTGCCAGTTCGAAGAACTTTTTTCTGGTCTAAGAACTTCACTAGTTTAGTAAAGTATTACAAATACTGTTAACAGAGAAAAAAAATACTTTAACATTTTTATCGAAAACATATGAATTCCTACATTTGCGGTATTCTCGAATTTGTAAAAATAATTGTTAAATTCTTCTTCAATTATTTTTTAATTTAAGAAAAAAAATTATACTTAAATAAAAAAATGATATAGCTTCTTTGTATCACTTCTATGATTTTATGGACTCACTGCGCACACATGCGCACAAGTATGTATGAATCTTGTCACAACGGGCTTGCCCGTATATTACATAAATTATTCAATTACGATTAGGATATTCCGATTTGATTGTTCGAGGCTTCGACCCGAATTTGAGAACCACTGTCGCGAACGTCGCGGTTCTGAATTTATGCGATCGCGGGGTCTGCCCGGGTGCTTCGTGCTGCCCGGCTAATCGCAATTCGGAGCCGCTCGCCTCGTTAACTCGGGAAGCTCTGGCCGAAGGCGGAGCGAAACTGTTAGGTGCAGTTCTGCATATGTATGCGGATCCATCTGCATATGCACCGAAGACATTCCTCGCGCGTCGAAGCTATTCCATAGCGCGAGAACCATGATGTGCGAACGCCGCGGACCCACCGCCATTTTCAAGCATCCTTTCGCTTCCCCCATCATCGTCATCGCGCGCCGCGTTTACAACTATCGTGTCGGACGGGCAGGGCCTCGGATGCAACGGGCATCCAATGCACGCGGGCATCCTTGGCCTCATAGATCGAGCGGCATCGTCGGCTCGCGCGGATCCATCGGTGCTGATAAATCTCAAGGAAAAATAAAGAGATTCGTTGCAATTTCCAACGAAATTATATGGGTAGCTAATGTATTTTTTTACGACCCATCCATTAAAGGCACAATGAAATTGACGTTGCACAATGGGTCTCAGCTGCGTTTGGACCTCGCGAGCTTTTACGACAAATGCATGCGAAAAACCCGAGTCATTTAAATTCTTATGTTATCTACGTTAAACAAAACATGTAATGGCATTAAAATTTGTTAAAAGAAAGAAGGTAAAAAAATTGTGAATTTAATGCACCGAACTCGAAGTTTTTAATGCAAAAGCTGGTGCATTAAATTCAATGGATAATCGTAATGAACAATTGATGGAATTTTGCAATGAAATTAAAGCACATTATTGGGTTTAGAGTACTTTTATAGTAAAGTTAAAGTACATTGTCAAAAGTAAAGTGTTTCTGAAGTTCTTAATATATAGTACATTAATTGTTCATTACTATTGCACATGGAGTGGAATATGCCAGTTTGTGCATAAAAACTTCCAGTACCAGTACATTAAATTTCGTACGAATTTTTTTTTTCGGTATGGTTCAACATTGTATGTACAATTTTCCGCGAACTTTAATTAGAATCAAAATCCGGTATCTGCTAAGTTTAAAGATGTCGATGAGCGTACGGTATAATTTATCAAAGTTATATTAATCCGTTAGTTAAATAAATAAATAAATAAATAAATAATAGTTTTCCGCGGTAGAATTTCCGGTTGAGAACCATCGGGTCAGGTTTTCGGCGAGGGCGGAGTCTCCCCGAAAATGCACAATGAAATTGCACAATGAAATTCGTTTCAGCTGCATTTAAGTCATTTAATTTCTCATATTGTCTACGTTGAAGAAAAAACGTGCAACGGTATAAAAATCATAAAAAGAAAGGTCCAAAATTTTATGTGCCAATGTCATCGAATTTGAGTTACAATCAAATCATCATATCGGCGGAGTTCGAAGATATCGATGAGCGGACGGTATAATTTACCAAAGTTCCATTATAACGCCTTCCGCGATAGAATTTCCGGTTGGGAACCATCGACTCATATTTTCGGCGAGGGCGGAGTCTCCCCGAAAGAGTCCGTCAATTATCACAATAGCGATGCGATTATGGACAATTCGGACAAAATCCAAGCGCCAAACGAATTTTTATATTCATTCCTCAAACGATGACAACGATTTCACAAAAGATCCAACGTCTTTCGTAATCTCCTTTACTTCACACACTATAAGTATAATGATCTATATTATTCTCTTCATCTATATAAAAGCACAGTGGATCGGACGGTTTGGACACGCCTTCTTCGCCGTGATTCTCAACTTCCGTACGTTATAAATTTGAATAAACGTGTGTAATCCGATAATCATTATTTCATCCCGCCTAATCGTTTCCGGTAAAAAAAAATGTCCGGCAAAATGGCTGGGAGCGTCAACGAGTTCGACAGAAATCGGTGGTGTTTTTTTTTTGCTGTACGCAGATTATGCATTGGATTATCTTGCATTACGGTCGTGAAACACGCGTACAATGGAAAGTTAGAGAGTCGTGGAAAATCTTGAGATGCTGCCGGCCGGACTTGAACCCCGGCAACGAGTCATACGAGAGTTTCGTTCTTCTCCCTTCTCCGGACTTTGAACGAGTGTGCTCCTCCTCTTACTCTTCGTACACTTCCTCGTACTCTTGCCTCATTCCCGTCCATTCGTGTCGCACACAAATTGGCGGAGAATTCGTTAGGAGCGCGACATTCGTCACGAAGCGATCTCATCAATAAGGAATTTTCATTGTCTGTGCCGAACGTGACTACGATCGCCAGATAAAACTCGTGGAAAAATGCACGATGAGAATGGGAGCCAAGGAAACTGTAACGAATCGCAGACAGTAACCACATTGGGGAACTGGACAGCAGCCACGACGCTTCAGGATGCGGTCGGAACCACGTCCGTTAACAAACTCTGTGTGCGTAAAACTAACAAAAATTCCGTCCCGTTCGGAGCGACAGAAGAAGCGAAGAAATTCGATAGCTCGCATCAAGGAAACTCTGATCTCGTTGATACGCACGAATAATTTTGCTCCGAAATCAGTTTTTTGAAGACATTTTGCATATCATTTTTTTTTATTGTTGAGGTTTTTTAGATGATGGGAACGAAAAATCTTTGTCGACTGAACTTTGAAAATTGCGGTTGCTGCCTCCACCGTTAACAGAAGAAATGCATTAATAACCGATCGATGTATTCGAAATTTCATACTTGTAAGAAATGCATTAATAACAAATCGATGCATTCGAAATTTCATACTTGTAAGAAATGCATTAATAACAAATCGATGCATTCGAAATTTCATACTTGTAAAAAATGAATTAATAATCAATCGATATATTCGAAATTTTATACTTGTAAAAAAAATGTATGCGAAAAATTCGCATACATTCGCATTCTTAAATGTACGCTTCAAAGGCTTAACCAGCACAGTGCGCGCAACACTAACGGAAATTCTGAGTTGGAAAAACATAAGAAACGAAAAAATTCAATAGCTCTCGTCAAGTTAACTCTGTTTTCGTTGATGCGCCCGAAAAGTTTGGCTCCAAAATCATATTTTTTAAGATACTTCTATCATTTTTGTTTGTATACTATTGAAATTTTTTTATTTAATGATAAATGAAAAATCGTTTTCGGCTGAACTTCGAAAATTACAGTTCGGACCGAAAAACTAACGAAAATTCCGTCCCGTTGAGAACCACTTAAGAAACGAAGAAATTCGATAGGTGCCGTAAAGGACTCTGATTTCGTTGACACGCCTGCCAAATTTTGCTCCACTTTTCACTTACAATAAATCACTTTTTTAAAGATAATTTATCTTATCATGTGTATTTGTTTATTATTGAGGTTTTTAATTTTTATGATAAACGAAGAATCTTCTTCGAATGGAAGTTTCAAGATCGACGCTTTCGTTCTTCGTGAATGACGGGATTGCGTGAACGAGATCAAAGAAACGAGGGTACATTTTAGTTGGCCTGGACTCGGGCAGCGACGCGATGACGATGATTTAATAGTGAGTTCACGTGAACCCTGACTTATGTGCGATTCGACCCGGCAGCGTGATCCCTCGTCTTCGAAGCCGCCGGCACGTTTTAAAGTTCCGTCGAAGAACGAACAGACCAATGGCCGTTGAGCGCAGTGGAAAGCTGATAACGAGCGTTCCTCGATATCTCCTGTCTCCTCCGCTTCTCTATGAATATTCCCGCGCGGCGATTCACCGAGCCGGCAAAAGCGGACGAGACTCGCTCGGGCGACAATCCGAGACGAGCGAGAAGGACGGAAGGAACGATCGCGCGAAAGACGCCGAAAACCAGCGTCCAGAGCTCCGGATCACTGAACTTTCCGGTAGGGTCGATAAGGTCGGAGGGTGAATCTGGTCATTTTGTTGCCACGTCTGTAAAAACGGGCGAAGGT
The DNA here is from genome assembly GCA_030522725.1 of Ichneumoninae sp. B BG-2022a. Classification (NCBI taxonomy): domain Eukaryota; kingdom Metazoa; phylum Arthropoda; class Insecta; order Hymenoptera; family Ichneumonidae; species Ichneumoninae sp. B BG-2022a. The sequence goes on from JAPYZD010002671.1 coordinate 15,048, forward strand.
TTTCTGTTAAAAGTACCGAACTTAAGGTAGTACTAGCGCAATGACTGACGCCGCCTAAGTTTGAGACGAATAAAAGAGAATTACAAACACTTCTCGATCGGATAAAAATCTGAAAAAA
>JAPYZD010002672.1:0-15160 GCA_030522725.1 Ichneumoninae sp. B BG-2022a
TTGCAATTATTATTATGCAAAATTAATATTCTCAGTACCTTTAGTATACATGATTTTTTTCAGATTTTTACACCATCAAGAAGTACTTGCAATTTTCTCCTATTGCTGTCGAACTTATGCGAAGTCAGCGCGCAGCGAGACACCCTCCTTAACGCATAATTTTTTTAATACTTCATTTCTTTAATACTTTATTGTAATTTTTTTTTAACGTTAATAGTTTGTCTTTAGCGAGAAACTATTTGCAAAGCCTTAAAAAAATGGATCAGCCTATTTGTTATCGATCGAGTCAGTTTTCCAATTTCAGAAAAATGTGCTTATCGCGTGTTTGCTATTTGGATTCAGGTCGCCGAGGTCATCAACGAGACATTGAAGGACATAGATTCTTCGATCCAGGTGATCAGCGAGCCGGGAAGATACTACGTTGAAGGTCCGTTCACACTGGCGACTCAGGTGCACAGCAAGAAAGAAACATTGGAGGGAAATGTTGTTAAACAAAATTATTACGTAAACGACGGATGTCACGGCTCTTTCATCCAAGAGCTGCTGGGATTGCAAGTCAGAGAACCCGAGTTTCTTTACAAAAAGGTTGTGCAAAACGTTTTTCATTTTCTTCGCGATTGCTGCAGAAGGAAGACGAGTGCGGATGTTTAAATTATTATTATTATTTATTTTTCAATGCACCAGGCGCGGAGAGAAGAAAAATTTAGGTCAACGATTTGGGGACCGACGTGCGATTACTACGATTGCATATTGAAAGACCAATTGCTACCGAAATATTCCATCGGCGATTGGATAGTCTGGAGAAACATGGGAGCCTACTCGATCGCACTCGCCGGTAAATTCAACGGATTTTTCGCAGCCAACGTTTATCCGTTCATCAGAAAGAGCCAGATGTAAGCAAAGAGCCTCGACAATGTCGTCAGCGAAATAACGTGAGAATTTAATTAATTTTTTTTTAATCTTTTAAATTATTGTTTCAGAAATGTCGTAAAAGCTGCCATAGACAAAGCGAAGGGAATTCCGCGGACTCAAAACGAAGTCGCATTATAAAAAGTATTCTGAACTGAAATTTTTTATTTTCTTCTTTTTATGCGCACTATAATAAGAGCACAATTTATCGCATCAGTTTTTTGATAAATTACAACAAAAATTGAAGTATTTTAAAGATCATTTTATTTTTTATTCTTAACAGGTACTTCATTGGCATCCGCCAAGATGTTATTCCTTCAGGTTGTCTTCTTTCCCACTGTTCATTATTCAAATCGCTTTAACAAATTTGCCATATCGACGTTCTAGTGGTTGCTAAATGGAGCTCTATCGTTCTTCGTCAAGAAGAAATTTCCGTGGCTGGAAGAAAGTGCAGTTCGAATCGTCGAACGAAGAAATCAGTAAATTGTTGTTCGTGCTTATTGGTCGGCGAGGCATAACCGAATGTAGCGACAAAGTCGCCATATGAAGAACATTGGAACGCCGGCAACGCAAACTTGTTTGTGGTTACATAAATCTGTTATGATTACAAAGTGAAACTCATCACAATAATTTATCTACGAATTAAAGTTTCTGATTTTGTTTGTCTGTGTAACGTTGGCCAGAGCCTCTGAAATAAACTTCTACGCATGCACGTAAAATCTGGCTTTTCGTTTCTGTGATGCTTGCGCAGAAAGGCAGTTTTTCGCGTCGCTGGCGAGAAAAATACTGTACGTGAGCCTCGATGCCATCGTAATCCGCGCCGACAGCGACGTGAACGACACTGATCAGTTTTTCAAATGTAATTTTGTGATCTGAAAATAAAAAAACAAAAAAAGTAAAATTTTCAGATTCTTACAATAGCAAATTATTTTTTTTAATGTTACCTGCAACATGATCATCAACACTGAACATGAATCCGCCAGCCTTTTTGGCCTAAAGAACAATGCTACATTAAGGGGCTCGATTTTGTGCACGAAAAATCGTATTTTTGGGATTTAAATGGTAAATATTGGGTTGGGAGTAAAATAATTGTTATATTTGTCATCAGCGGGAAAAATACATCGAATATAGCTTTGAAACAAAAAAAAATCGAATGAACAACGATTTTTCAATGTTTGAGCCACTTTTGAAAAAACGTCGATTTTCGTGATTTTCAAACGTCGATATCTCGGCTCCCAATAGAGGTAGGAAAAATGCGAGGTGCCCATCGTGTTCTACGAGAAAAAATACACTATATAGGGCCTTGTCCGAAATTTTCAAATCGTTTTCTCGTGCCGTTAGAGGACGTTGAAAATCGCAAAAAATGGACTCGAAAGGAACCTTTTTTTGGTATTGCAATTTCGGGACCATTTTTTTAAATTAACTGCCACATATTCCGACCTATTTTTGTGTTCTGAACACGAATCCGCTGACCTTTTTGGCCTAAAATACAATGCGACATTAAGGGGCTCGATTTTATGTATTTGGTCGGCTAAAATAGCTTGGTCGGCTAAAACGGATTAGCCGGCCTATCTGTACAGCCCTAGTACAGGCAGGGGTTAAGAAAGTGAACAATTTAAGGGTAGCCCGTCACGCCCCAGAAAATATTTTTTTTCGGACGCGCTATAGAACTGGCAATATCATTGTTGCATGACAAACAATAAATTATGCTTTCGGCATCTCACCCCAGTCTCCCCTACATTACGATACTAGTGCGAAAAACCTTTTCTGACGAGTGTGAGCCGGAGGCGAGTATTCACGAGTTAATCACACGAGTTAAGTATCGTTCAGAGTTTTATTTCACAGGGTGTGAAAATGAGGGTTTTACGCATTCGAAAAGCGTGCGCAAAACTGCCATTGTCGCACCGAGTGAAGTAAATAAGTTTTTTGTCACAACACCGAGACCCACAGAATAGTTTAGTATCAGAATAGTTTAACATGGGAGAGAAACTCCTATAGGTGGATTTAGAATAATCAGAACCTGATAAGAGGTTCCGCGAACGGACCTAGAACAATCGGGGCCTGGCAGAGGATCTCTTAGGGGGAACCCCTGGATTCTCGAGAATTCAATCCAACAAAACAAACAACTTTAACGAACACACATTAAATAAATCCGTGTTCACTGCGTACCGAATTTCGCAGTGACGAACGTACGAGCCGCGACATCTCGCTACACAGTCGGTCCTTGGCATTAACGGAAACATTTTAATCAAGCTCAGAAGACAAACAAGCGGATCCGAATATTTCGCCGTTGAACCGAGAGTCTATAATACGCACGATAAGAGATCGCGGAAAGTTGATTTTATTTCACAGTTTAGTCGACATTTTTTTAAAATCTTCGTCAATAAGTCTGTTCTCATTATTTATTTGATGACTCTCTCGTAAAAAAAAAATGCTTCTGGCATGGAAGGTCAAACGGGATGATCTATGCTCGTAAATCTTTTATTTATTTTTTAACTCGGGACCCCGAGGCGTTATTCCTTGAAACGAGCCTCCTTTTTATCAACGTTCAAACACGATTAAAACGAGAGAGAAGCCAAATTTTATTAACGCGTAAAAAACAAAAGAGTTTTTGCTGTTAAGTAGCGCTCGAGGTTTCGCTTCTGCAAATTCAGTTCCTGGGTGGCGTTGAACGCGTGAACTTTGCGAACAAAGAATCTCTCGCAACGACGTTACAATGCCGGAATACGCTTTCGACGATTTTTCAATTTTCGACGATGAACTCAAGGATCTCGACATAATGCGATCTATAATCGAAACGAAGGAGCAGGAAAAGGCTTTTTACATTCTGGATATTGCCTGCCTGGTCAAAAAGCATATGGACTGGATTAGAAAAATGCCACGCGTTTTACCCCATTATGGTACGTAAAGTTTTTCTTTTCTTTTTAAAATTTATAGGAAAAATGTATAGAAAAATGTATAAAAATGTATAGAAAAAAAACTAAAACATGAATGTGGTATTTTAAATTCGCAGCGATGAAATGCAATCCCCATCCGTCCGTCCTCAACACATTGGCCGCCCTCGACGCCGGTTTCGATTGTGCTTCCCAGGTACGAAATTTCGGGGATACACTGTAAAAATAAAGTGTACATTTAATGTACTGGAAATTGAAATTTGCTTACATTACTTACATTGATTGAACAGTAATGTAATTTTATTGTAAAGTTAAAATACAAGATATTAAAATTACAAATCTTTCGCCTGAAATTTACAAAAATTTCCATTAAAAATACAAATTTTACTTTAAAATTGTAACGCACATGTGTTTGAAATTTCGGAAACAGTTTATGTAAAAAAGCTTCCAACACGGTTCATTAATTTTCAAACGAAATTTGTTTACAGTGCAATCATTAAAGGAAAACCTCGTTTTCCCTTTTACTTGTTATCATTATTTCTTTTCCAAATGGAATAATGCACAAGACATACATTTTCGATTATCCAGGGACTCTTCGGTCCCCAGCATCCCCGTTAATCGGGGTTCCACTGTATTGATAAAATTTTTTTAATATATCAAAAAATATATTATTGATATATTTGAAAAACACTTCCGTGCTATGTGAAGAGATATAAATTTTTTTTTGCAGCAAGAGATCCAGCAAGTCCTGGCTACGGGTGTACCCGCCGAGAAGATCATTTTTGCAAATCCAGCGAAGCTGAGTTCGCACATAAGATACGCGAAGAAAGTCGGTGTCGACAGGATGACCGTCGACGGCAAAGAAGAGATCATGAAGATCAAAGATATCTTTCCATCCGCCAAGTACGTTTAATATACAATGTTAAAATTTTTTAAACGAATATACTGAACGTAGTGCATATAATGAATATAATGAATATAACGAATATGACGAATATAATGAGTATAATGAATATAATAAACACTGTAAAAAATGTTGTTTGAAAATCAATGAACAGTATTGGAAGCTTTTTTACATAAACCGTGTCTGAAAGTTCAAACACATGTGTGTTGCAATTTTACAATAAAATTTGTATTTTTCATGAACATTTTTGTAAATTTTGCAGCGAAAGATTTGTAATTTTAATATCTGGTATTTTCATTTTACAAGCAAAGTACATTAATGTTTAATTAATATGAATAATGTCAGCAAATTTCAAGTTTCAGTACATAAAATTTATAATTTATTTTTACAGTGAATATAATAAATGTAATGAATACAATGAATAAACTTTTTCAGATTGGTGATACGCATTCGGCACGACAGCCGTACGAGCACGATATGCCCAGTGGGTGGAAAATTCGGCTGCAATCCGGAAAGCGAGGCGCCGAGACTGATAAACTTAATCAAAGAACTGGATATGGACCTTCACGGATTCAGCTTTCACCCGGGATCTCCGTGCACCGATGCTGACGCTTACAGCAGAGGAATAAAGATCTGCAAGAGTCTCATCGATTATTCGAGGTCGATCGGCCTCCCTGACGTCAGAGTTATCGACATTGGCGGTGGATTTCTCGGACTCTGCGAAGAAGACCTGGAATCGGTAAAAAAAAAAAAAAAAAATCAATACCGATCGGTCGTACGAATTATCAAGACGATGTGAAAAATTGACTCTTTTATTTATTTATTTTTTGAGTCAAACTTTTATGAGGAAAACGAAATTATCAGCGTCTATTCGACTGTTGGACGAAAACGCTGATAGTTTGTCTTTGGCAGAAAACAGTTTGAAAAACCTTTAAAACAAAGAAAATTCATTATCTTATTCGTTACCGACCGAGTCAGTTTCACATTCGGCTCGAGCGAAGTTTATCCGAAAATGTATTTATCGAGTGATTGCTATTCCGATTCAGATTGCCGAGGCGGTCAACGAGGCATTGAAGGACGTCGATTCTTCGATCGAGGTGATCAGTGAGCCCGGAAGATACTACGTCGAGGGTTCGTTCACATTGGCCGCTGCGGTGCACAGCAAGAGAGAAATAATGGAGGGAAACATTGCGAAACAAATGTATTACATCAACGACGGATGTCACGGCTCCTTCATGGAAGAGCTGGTGGGACTGAGAGCCCGAGAGCCAATGTCTCTGTACAGAAAGGTTGTGCAAAACATTTCTTATTTTCGTCGCAATTGCCATAATCACACCCACAAAAAAAATTTATTTGACGGCCACCATTTATTTGATTTAAGTAAAATATTTATTTGTTTTAAATAAATATTTATTTCAATTAAGTAACTATTTACTTAATTTAAATAAATATCTATTTAAAACAAATAAATATTTTACTCAAACCAAATAAACGGTGGCCGTCAAATACATTTTTTTTCTGGGTGCACCCTGAGGACATCTGCATGAGACAAGATTTCGTCGTGTTACAATGATGACTGTGTTTTGCATTGCACACACTTCGCTCGGGAAATTTCACATGGAGATTAAAATTCCACAAGTGAAGAACTTTTTTTTGTTCCTACACTGAGGAAGATAAATTGTTGATTTAAGCAAATGCGCCGTGAGATACGTTAAAAGGTGTACTCGGTTGGTATAACAAAAATGTTTATTTCAATCGACAAATTTTGAATAAATTGAAGCAAGTAATCGTTTAAGAAAACAAAGCTTTATTTGTACCAAACAAATAACAGCTTTGAACGTAAGTCACCCCGACTTTTGATTAATCCAATCAATTTTGTTTTTTCTCAGTGTAAAGCAGTGCATTGACATGGATTTGCCAAAAATAAAATTTGATGTCATGCGAATGTCTTCAGGGTCATTTGTTAATCACCCTAAATATATCTGGATGAGATTAAATTTTATCAAGTTATAAAGTGTGGCTTTTGCATCGGACAAACCTCGCTCGGGAAAGTTCGCTTGGAGAATAAAATTCTACAAGTGAAGAATTTTTTTTTCTAAAACAGTGGATTAATGGGGATTTGCCAAAAATAGAATTTGATGTCATGCGAATGTCTTCAGAGTCATTTATTAATTACCCTGAAGATATCTGCATGAGACTAAACTTTATCAAGCTGTAAAGTCTGGGTTTTGCATCGGACAAACTTCGCTCGGGAAAGTTCACTTGTAGAATTTTATTTACCAAGAGAAGCATTTTTTTATTCCTAAAACAGTGCATGACAGAGACTCGCCAAAGATAAAATTTAACGTCGTGCGGATATCTTCAGGACCATTTGTTATAGGAGGAAGACGATTGTGGATTTTTTTTATAACATATATTTTTTTTAACGAACCAGGCGCAGCGAGAAGAAAAATTAGTCTCGACGATTTGGGGACCGACATGCAATTACTTCGATTGCATAGTAAAAGACCAATTGCTACCGAAATATTCCATCGGCGATTGGATGGTCTGGAGGAACATGGGAGCCTACACGATGTCACTCGGTGGTAAATTCAACGGATTTTTACTACCAGACGTTTATCCATTCATCAGAAAAAGCCACATGTAAGCCAACAACATCGATGCAGACGTCGTGTGAAATTAATGTGAGAAATCAATTTTTTTATTATTGTTCCAGAAATTTTGTAAAAGCTGCGATAGACGAGGCGAAGGGAACTCTGGCGCCTCAAAATAAAAACGGATTATAAAAAGTATTCACAACTTAAATTATTTATTTTCTTCTTTTATATTTTTATTAAATTCCAAAGAATCGAAGTATTTTAAATAGTAACAGCAGTAATTTTTTTTTTCTTACAGGTACCCAATTTGAATTTCTCAGCTACAGTCTTCTTTCTCGTAGTGTCTTGTCAAATTTTAAATTTAAATTGTTAAATTTACTCTAACAAATTCGCCGGATGGAAGTCCGAGCTGTTGCTGAACGGCGCTCTCTCGTTTGTCGCGAAGAAGAAAGTTCCGTGGCTGGAAGGAAGTGCAGGATGAATTACAATGAATAAAGGAATCGTCAAAGGAAGAAACCAGCAAATTGGTGTTCGTACATGTTGGTCTCCGAGGCATAACCGAAGTAAGCGCGACGATTTCTGGCGCACTTGCCAGCGACAAAGTCGCGGTACGAAGGGCACTGCAACGCCGGAAACGCGAACTCGTTCGCAATACTCTCGGCGTAATAGCGCCAAGATCTCCAGTGGTTACATAAATCTGTTATGGTTGCAAAGTGAAACTCATTAAAGTAATCTATCTACGAACCAAAGTCCTTGATTTTGTCTGTCTGTGTCTCTTCGAGCAGAGCTACTGAAAAAGAAACTTTACTTCACACCGTGCGAAGATTCATGCGTTTCGAGCCGCCAAACAAGCCCCAATCGAATGCAAAGTCGCTGTATAACGAAAACGAAAGATTGAGTTTTTCGCTCGCTGTAGGCGTTCCAGCTCTTATTAAAAGATAAAAACTCTTCATTCTATGCAAACACGCAAGATTCATGCATTTCGAGCCGCCAAACAAGCCCAAATCGAATGCAAAGTCGCTTTATATCGTTATAAAGCGACTTTGCATTCAAACATTTGCGACGAAATCGAACATTTCAGTTTTTCGCGCGCTGTAGGAGTTTCAGATCGTATTACAAAATCAAAAACTCTTCATTCTATGCAAATACGTAAGATTTATGCATTTCGAGCAGCGAAACAAGCCCTGAACGAATGTAAAGTCAATTTTTTTACAAAATCGAACATTTAAGTTTTTCACTCGCTGGAAATCGCAGTTTTACACACGCTCTGTGTTTTCACAGCTTGTGGAGTAAAATCTGGTACGATACTCGTGCGATAAAAGTTTCTCCTACTCGCGTAATTGCAGCACGAGCCGGAGGAGAGTGCTGAAATTAGCCAAGTAAGAAAAAGTTTTATCGCACAAGTATCGTAATGTACTATTTTATGTGTCTATATCGGCTTGTACTACAAACTCACACTCACGAGAAGAAGTTTTATCGCACTAGTATCGTAATGTACTACACTCGGTGCGAAAATTGCACTTTTACGCACGCTTTGAAACCCCCATTTTCACCTTGTGAAGTAAAGTTTGATACGACACTCGTGCGAGAAACTTTTTCTTAACTCCTGTGATCGCAACACTCGCCAGAAAAAATGTTATCACACTAGTATCGTAACGTGCTATTTTACAATTACCCGATGGAGTGAGAGGAACTCCGATTAGCGGGCAACCGGGCTGAGGCCTGCTGCCACCGTTGGCGAAAAAATCGACGGTTCCGGTTGCCGACAAAGCTCCGTATACACCGCCGTCCGTGTGAACGACGTCGACGAATCTCGCGCTACCTGCGTCGATGTGCTCGGCACCCGGATGATAGAATCCAGGCTTGGCCGGATCCAATCCTAAAGAAAACATTCGTAAAGCGACGAGTCGAGGATTATTCTCGTAAGGTAAAAAATTAAATCGTATAAATTTTAAAAAATGAATTTTTAAATTTATTTTAAATTAAAAAAATGATTTTTAAATTTATTTTTAATTAAAAAAATGATTTTTTAAATTTATTTTTAATTAAAAAAATAATTTTTTAAATTTATTTTTAATTAAAAAAATGATTTTTTAAATTTATTTTAAATTGAAAAAATGAATTTTTTATTTTATTTTAAATTAAAAAAATGAATTTTTTATTTTATTTTTATTTTAAAGAAGAGACGAATAAACGAAGTTTGTCTCTACCGGTTATCCTCGGTATCGAGTTCCTGCTGTACTTCCCGACGAATCCACCTATCTGCGCACCGAGGGAGTGCCCGACGATGTGGAAAGTTTCAAGATCGAGTCCCAGCTGCACGAGGTCATCAAAAGTCGTCGCCAATATCATCGCGATGTATCTTACCCTGCCGACCACCGTTACGTAATTTTCGAAAGCCAGGTCGCTCCAATCGAGCAGCATTACGTTATCGGTGCCGCGTTCGAGATGAGCTGAAACAACGGCCGTTATCGCATCTTTTCCGTAGCTGTTGCTCCGTCTCGTCGCCACTGTTATTCTAGCCATAAAACGATGTATGCATGGATTTTTATATTTATCTTTTTTATGAGTTTATAATTATTATAAGAACAATGTAAAGATAGATTTTTTGTTACATGTGTTCGAAATGTTCCACTTTTCGTGCCTGTAAAGTGTGGCGAAAGTGGCGCTTTTTAGCAGAAGATGCCCGAAAAATGCTGCAGATACTATTTTTGAATCCTTTGTGAAAGGATTTAAAAATAGTTTCTCCCGTCGAAATAAAATAAATTAAATAAGTGTAACTGCGATTCTTGAGTCTGTGGCCGTCGAGAAAATATTTGCTGTGCTGCGGCTTTGAAACGGTCTATTTCTGGATTTTCTCTTCCGAATTTTATTTAAGAGACTCCTTTACACTTCGAGCCTGACTTGGGCTCTCTTCAGAACTTTATTTTGTGTATTATTTAATAGATTAGATCTTCTCATTTTTATCCTCATTGTTCTCCTTCATCTCAGTCATGTGTATCTACTATTGTCGTGGGTTGTTGTATGTTTTGTAATTTAGATCCGTCTCTCCTGAGTCTAATTCTGTCTGAGTCGTCGGAAGGTTACTACCTTTTATTTTACCAAATTATATAATCTTGCCAGCTGTTCTGGAACGCCAGAAATCGTAAAACGTCGTAAAAAAAAACTTCACTACTTTTGGCCTCGGCGGACGTGAAGTGTGTCTGTCCAAAATAGCTGCCAAAATAATATAAATTGACAAAATGAAAAATAGTAACATTCCGACAACTCAGACAAAAATACACCTTTGAAAAAAAAATGCTGTTTAATCAACCAAAGATTCCTGCAGGGACGTTCAAACAAATATTTAGTTACTCGACCAAAATATTTTATCGCCTCAAAAATAATTTTGTGAAATCATCGAAAAAAAATTGTTAAACTGACCGATCTTTTCGCTCTACCAACAAAATATTTGTTTCAACGTCCCCGTCCGAAACTTTGGTTTATTCGACCGTATTTTTTTATCAGTGACGGGAGACAAGAAAGAACGGGAGAGCGGAGAAAGTAAGTGTAACTACCTCCGACTACAGTGCGGATGCTTTCGTTTGAAGGATGCTCGCGAAAACCATGAACGTAGAGGACGAGAGCTTTCGTGCGGTCTATGCCAGCGTATAGTAGATCGGTTTCTCGCGCCGGGAAGTCCTCGATCGATGAGCTGATAATTGAAATAAATAATTAATTCGTCCGTGGAACCTCGATGGCTCGAAATTTCAAAATACTCCAAGAAAGTTTTTTGGAAACCTCTTGTAAATCTTGAAACGAATCCGCGAAGCGATCTCGACGATTTCTCGATTTGCAGCGTCTCGCAGTTTGCTCGCCAGTTCCTCCTCGGCCTTTGTTCCTGCAACAGACGCGGACAAACCGGAGGTGGGCCAAGGTGACCTTCCGAGCGACTCGGAGGCGTCCGAACCGACTCTCACTGTTTACAATGCCTATAATAGAGGAACGTCGTTATTTTTTTCTTACCCAGAAGCAATGACAAAAAATTATCCGTGCCGATCGCCGGCTTGACAACGAAAACTCCACACGCGATCAGAAGACACCGGAAACCATTACGTAAAGCCATTCTATTTTTATATTTTCTACCATTTAGTCCTATGAAACTTATTTATCATTTGCGAAGGATATAAAAATAATTTGCCAACTCTTTTTTTTATATCTAATAATTTTTTTTGTATTTTTTTAATATAATTTTTTTAACCTCGCTCGAGCGACCTATTTGAGGATCCTCTCGGCAATATATACCATTCGCCCCGCCACTTTGACCGCCCTCCACTCGACATTGCTCCTTTGGGAAGGGATCGCAGATTTTTCTTCGCGTTTTGCACGACACCGTCTCTCTGCCTACCTACTGTGCACAGTAAAAAATTATTTCGTACAATCGGAACGCGAAATTTCGTAAAAATTATTTCGTACAATCGGAATGCGAAATTTTGTAAAAATAATTTCGTACAATCGGAATGCGAAATTTCGTAAAAATAATTTCGTACAATCGGAATGCGAAATTTCGTAAAAATAATTTCGTACAATCGGAATGCGAAATTTCATAAAAATAATTTCGTACAATCGGAATGTGAAATTTCGTAAAAATAATTTCGTACAATCGGAATGCGAAATTTCGCAAAAATAATTTCGTACAATCGGAATGTGAAATTTCGTAAAAATAATTTCGTACAATCGGAATGCGAAATTTCGTAAAAATAATTTCGTACAATCGGAATGCGAAATTTCGTAAAAATAATTCGTTTAATAATAACTCGTTTTTCTTGTTAAATTAATTTCACTGTAGATTAGGCGAAGTATACATTTTGCGACACAGTATTTTTTTATTCAGCCTTTTCTTCAGGAAACTGAATTGACGAATGTTATTTTCAAGACATACACAACGTTGTGACTCGAGTTATAAATTAATATAATCGAGTTTATAATTTTTAATATACTCGAACTATAATTTTGCGATAGTGTATTTCTTCATTTAGCCTTTACGTCGGGAAGCAGGACTCGTTCATACCAAAGATCGAGTGGAATTTATATTTTTCCACCTGCGAATAAAACATTACAATTCGTGAAATATAAACGAATCGGCTTGGAAAAAATCAAAAGTTTTTGGATTTTGAAAATGTTTGAAATTTTTGACTAACTCGATAGCGGATTGACATTCGCCGGGTCGCAGTGCTTCCCTTTCCTGTGCTATGTACAATTCTTCGCCACTGATTATCTCTTCCCTCGGCGACTCGGAGGCCAGAGAGTCGCGCACCTGAAGATAATAATTATAAAATATTGAACATCGATCTATATCGATAGCGAAGAAAAATCACGTTCAACCACATCGCTCGTATACGCACGGCCTCGATCGCCAGGAAAACTCTGATCAAGTTTCTTCCAGCCAATTTTTCCAAGTCCTCGGCACTCCAGATCGGCTCGTTTTCCCGGTTATCGTGCAGACGATCGAACAGGGCCGGAAACTTCGAAACATCCTCCAAACCCAGAGGAACCCTAAAACGAGGCGTTCGTGCAAAATGCAGATTTTTAAATCTCTTTATTTAAATAGAATTTAAATAATATGAAAATAAAAATGAAAAATATGAAAGAGTAAAAAGAAAAAATATCAATGCCTTACGCTTCGACGCCATCGTAATCGGCGCCGATGCCGACGTGATCGACGCCGATCAGTTTTCTGATGTAATTTATGTGATCTGAGAAAAAAAAGTTAAATATACAGATTCTTACAAAAGTATCGATAAAACGATTAATCCAAGAGTTGGACGTACCCACGACATCTTCTATAGTCGCCTTTCTCGTCTTATTGCAATTGACGAATCGGTCGTAGAAATTTACCATAACTATTCCGTTGTTCTTTTTCTGTAAATGCAAATTATAATGTTTCCCCCTTTTTTTTAAAATATAAATTGCTATATCGATGGAAATATCGTGAATTTATAGTGGTATTATACTAGGGGAGACCGGGACAAAATGGCTTAGCGGGGCAAAACGGGACAATGAGGACAAAACTCAAATTTCCAATATTTTTGGATGCCCCATTTTGTCCCAACGATACATCCGGATTTTCAAACCCGTTTTGCCCCACGTACCACCATCGCCACCATCCAAAAGTTATTGGAAACCTGCGTTTTGTCTCATTATCCCGTTTTGCCCCGCTGAGCCATTTTGCCCCGCTCTCCCGTACTATAATTCCTACTACTATATACTACTATTACTACTATAATAGTACTATCACTGGTTGATTGTTTCACTCACGACGGATAGAAGCACGTCGTCCGGGACATTTCGGTAATTATCGCAGATAGCGAAGGCGGACGAGTGAGAAAATATGATCGGTGCTCTTGTCACTGCCAGAACGTTTCTCATAACATTGTGAGAAACGTGGGAGAGATCCACCATTATTCCCAAACGATTCATCTCAAGTACGACAACCTGTCGGATGTAGATGTAGAAATTAGTATCAAAATTTTATTAAAATTAACATAAATGTGTATACCGTCATACCGATAATACGTCGCTTCTGGTCGAAAAATGATTTCTTCAAACCAGTACTGACGTATTTTCGATATGACGTCACTTCCGGTCGAAAAATGAGAATCCGGTCGAAAACCGGAAGTGACGTATTTAAGCTAAATCGCCGAAAATCTAAATTACCGATTTCTAATGTCCACCGTCCATAGTTATTACAACAACCCGCTAGTAGGGTAGAGTGGGGCAAAATGGGGCGACGGGGCAAAACGGGGTTTTGGGCAAAACGTCATTTTCCAATAATTTTTGGATGCTCGAATTCGTCCTATCGGATACATCAGGCTTTTCTGCCCAGTTTTGTCACCTTGTCCGATCCAAAAATGATTGGAAAATTTAGTTTTGCTCAAAAACCCCGGTTTGCCCCGTTGCCCCATTTTGCCTCGCTATCCCCTATATAATAAAAACCGATAATAGTGCAAATGCGAGAGTGAACAGACTTATCGTCGTAAAGAATTTTACCTTTCCAAATTCAGTGAGATTGTAAACGGAATTTTCATTAACAGGCGATGCATCGGCCCTGCAAAAAAAAAAAACGTAATAAGAAAATTAAAATAAATTTTGACTTCTCCGACTCGACTTTGTTTATTTATTTTTTGTATCAAACCGACCAGGGTGTGTTGCAAGTGTGCGTTAAAGTGATGTAACGCACGCCGAGCTCGTGATAGATCCTCAAAACCGCCAGACTCGAGTCCAAAGAGTGTCCACCCTCGACGGCGATCATCGAGGCGATCTTTCCGCTCTTCCAAACGGGCTCGATGTCAGCGGCGTTCGTAACCAATCGCAGCTTGTTCGGATATTTCTTGATCAATCTCTTGATAACGTCGATCTGTCGAAGGGTCAGCTGAACGGTGTCTTTGTACTGAGAGCCGCAATCCGTATAAGCGACCCAGAACTGCGAAAGCGTGGTTTTTATGAAGTCTGGTCGATTTACATTTTATCGCCGATAAACGACCCACCTGTCCGCCGACTTTTCCCTCGATCATACGCGGCAGATCCGTGTAACAGGTCGGACACGCGGCCGCGCCCCAGCTCGAATCATTCGTCAGATTGTTTTCGAAGTGAAAACCCGTGACGTTGTTGTTGAGCTTCAAGTAGATATTGTAAGGAAGATCGTTGTGACTGAAGCAGCAATAATTCATAATAATATTACTGACAATAATAATAATAATGTTAATTGATAATAAAATTGATTTGTTAATTTTTCTGAATACGTATGAATTTTTTCAGAATTTTATCTAATACTTGAATATTACGATTTTAAACAAATTTTAACATAAAGGAAACGA
>JAPYZD010002673.1:0-15688 GCA_030522725.1 Ichneumoninae sp. B BG-2022a
CCGCCCGCACGCGGTTTTTTCTTTCCCCTCCGGGCCCCCCCCCCCCCCCCCCCCCGTTCCGGGTCCCTCCCTCGTCTTTTTCTTCAAACGACATCGACACTGTACGCTGTACTGTGGTCTTTATGCCGTGCGGTTCTCGAGCGTAGCAGGATGAAAGAGAAAAAAAAAGGAAAAAACTATGAATTCGCTATGGTCGGTGGCTCACGCGCGCGCGGTTTGAACAATCTCCCTTGGAGCCTCTCTATTCCCTTCATTTTCTCTATTTCTTGGGTTCCTCGATGGTATCCTCTATTCCCCGTTAAAACGGCTTTTACCCCACGACCATTCTTTCCGTATCCGTTGCACGCATATATATATGTATGGCATACATGTGTATATAATAGCACGCGGGGTATAACGGTATATACGTGTATGGATATCTCTGCAGGATGGGAGCTTACTTTTTATGAGGGAAATGTGTAAATACGGGATCGCGAGAACGCACGGTGGGAAAAAGAGAGTGAGCCTGCAAGCTCGCAGGGCCTGGTATACCTACTATTCCGGGGGAGCGCTAATGGATTAAGACGGTTTTCTACGCCGACGAAAGTTACACACTTATCCGCGATATGGGACAGGGTTATGGAGTTACCGGTGAAGGGACGCCGAAGTGATATCGCTGAATGTTCGATCTCATAAGCTCACTGATTCGCCTCGCGAATGCACATTCACGGGGTACGTGACATATTACAATATAGATAGTATTTGAGCGTAAGAAAATGGTATCGGATTATGAGGTGGGGGCGGGGAGATCCATCGAGTTTAGGCAAATAATAATTTTTTTTTTATCGTGATAAGTTATCACAATCTTCAATTATAGTCTGTTATTTTATGAATTTCTCGACTCACCCAACTGCATATCCGTATTAGAAAAGGAAAACTCGTACCTGAAACAAAAATATATTAAAAAAATTAATTTACGTTCGATCTATCGATCAAAAACAATTATCAGCATATCCTCAACTTGTCCATATGAAAATGTCAGAATTCACCAAATATTTTCGTTGATCTACAGTTTGTGTAAAAAAAAGTATAACAATTAAAAAAATTTATATTCGAACAAAGCGGAATAATGTGGCGAGAAAAGTAAAACCTTTTCTTGCTTCCCTTCGAATGCAGAGCACGCCAAAGCTTCTCGATGATATTTCGGCTTTGCGGAATTTTTATTCCCCCCTCTTCCCCCTTCCCTCCCCTCTATGGAGACTCTCGCCAAGCTTTTCGCACAATCGCGCGCCCCGCTCTTCCTCTTCCTTATCGCAGTCTTGCCGGCGGTCGTTTCGCAAGATTGGATCAAGGGTGAAGGGGCCAGGTTAACGCACATGAGGCCTGAATACATAATGCGCGACGACGATGTAAATGAGAGTCAAAGTAAGCGCCTAGGCTGAGGCTTCGCGGTGGCGCGCGCACGTCCCCGGTCGCTGTGTCGGTGCTGTGTGGATTTTTTTTCCCACCCTATCTTCCTCTTCGCTCCTCTCATTCTACACTTTTCTCTGTATCCACAGGACCCGCATTCATACACATAGTCATACACCGCATTCATGCAGTTTTTTTACCCTTTCCTTCTTTTTTTTAATCTAATTTTTTTTTTATTTTACCGGGCGCTTCTACAACATAATCTAATTCCGGCTGCCTGGGCCGGTGGTCTTGCACGGCGAAATATGATTACGGCGATAGCCGAGGGTAACGACGTTACCTTCGGCTGACGTAGCCACTGCCGTAACGTTCGGTCATCCAGAGTCAACGTATAACGTAAGCGCAGCTAGTGGAGCTCTTTGCCTTCCAGCATTCCTCCACCGGTCGAAACTTGATGGGCCTAGTCAACCTCTCTCTCTCACCCTCTCGGCCAGCATATCCTCCCTTGTGATGCCTCAATTGAATTGCGGATGCATACAGAGAAGCGGGCGAGGAATGAGGGGTTGAAAAAAGAGTGATAAATATTGTTACAGCGGGAGAGCCGTACGCGCATAGCCGGCACAGGCGGAAGGTGAAACGCGACAGTTTCGTGTGTGCATCTGGCGACAGTTAATCCTTTAACGATCACCGGAAAGAGAATAATTCATTTTTTTTTAATTTATGAAATCTACGCGGTAAGAAAATTTGATAGTCGAAACACGCGAGGCAACACTAGAAATCTGTGTGACGGAAATGGGAACATATAAAATTCATATTTTTATGTGTAAAATTTAGTAGTAGTAGTGGATCTATTGACAATAGGTAACATGGACCAAGTTTAGATACGTGCATATTGACAATTGGCCACCGAGCGAAGAACTTCAGTCGGATACGTTTCAGGTTTTTTTTTTACTGACCTTTTCGCAATTTATATATAAAATGCGTTATTGATAAATTCTTTATCAGTAGTAATAGACATTTATCCCCCTCATTCACAATGCGTGCTCTTTTTTTTTGATTCATTATAATGGCTTATAATATAGGTTGGGCCAATAGGCCATTTGACCGAAGTCCTTCTGCCTTTATTTATTACTATTTATAAATGTATCGATCAATTATTTATTTTATAATATAAACATATAATACTCATATTATTTTTCCACTAGAAACAGGTTTAAATTTTGCGGGAAGTCATTTTCCGAACGACCAGTCAAAGGGTCAACGGAGATGTTTCAATGGGCAGTAAAAAGAAGAGTTATTTTTCCAGGTACAATTTTTTTCAACGGAAGAAAATCTTTAAAGCCAGACTTGTACAAAACATAAGTATAAATCGATGAGTTCGTGGCACATCCCACCGACCGGAGGGCGATGGCCGGAAGGAGAAGGTAAAAAAAACGGAAAACCTTCAGTTGCAGCTTACTTTACCTGATCCACAACCGATAATAACGCCGCTTGAGGGACTGTTTTATCGGCGAGCCCGGAGTACTTCTCGCGCACTTAATCGATCCTCCATCGGGAATCGTCGATACACACTTAGACAGGTAGGTTTGCCGATAAATTCGAGTCTATTGGTGGTTACAAGGACCGGCTCGCCTCGGCGCTAAGCCACCGCGCAGCTAAGGAGCAAGAGGTGCATTTACTCGAGTACGTCATCCAAGTGCTTGGCAAGCATAGCGTTCGCCTCGAAGTGGCATCCACGAAGCTTCGATGGTGAGCACACACGCAGTCATGGACGCGCAGCTTCTGACCTCAAAGCTATACAGTTACGGCGCCGTATATCTACTCGTCAATAGGAGAATATTATTATTATTAAGAAAAGCAAAAATGAAATGTTGCAAAAAACAATAAAAAAATCAAAAAAAAGAAACCGCCCACTGAAAAGTCGTTCCGCAAATAACGTATAATAATTTTACAGACACGGATACGATAACTTAACAGGGGTTTGCACCTTTGCAAGTAAAAAAAATCTAAATACATTTCCATAAAATGCTCAAAAAAAGTAATTAATGAGATCAAATCTTTAAAAAAGAAACGAAAAATGTGCTGTAAACTTTAACGAACTGATAACTTCGTTTCGTCACCCGTCAAAAATCACGTCGAACCATTTTGCCTCGAAGTGCCTCCGATTTCTCGCAGTATCGGTGGGCATTGAGATCGTCAGCGAGGATGTTGCGAATAAGTCGGACGATGTCGATAAATGTGAAGGGCGATAAATGAGAAAGATCGCAGTTCGGTACGAAGGGTGAATAATAGAATGGCGAAAGAGGGTGAGGATATCAAGTGCAGATATCGCACAGGCACGTAGTGGTTTTGAGTCATGGTACAGAGAACTTCGAAGCCCCATTAATTGATTTAATTGATTTTGCACACGGTGCGTCATTATTCATGCCTGTGGGTGTAGAGTGGCCGACCGCGTTCCTCCGGCCGGACCCGGTGTAACCTCTCGCCACTTCGCTCACTGATACGGCAGGACACGTTAAAATCAGCGATCCAATCGAATCGGCAGCCAATGATTCGAGTTTATACGCCGAGACGCGCAAGGAAGTTGAACGTCAGCGGCGATGCCGCATGAATGGCATTCGAGCAATTATAAATGGGAGGCACGATTGGCCCGCTCGCCCCCCCCCCTTCATCCCTCCCGTAGCCGCCGTGCTGAATTTCATCCGACCAACCTTAAGCAATTTATCATCAGGCTAGAATCCATAGACCCGGGTCAGTTGTGTTTATGGTTCACGTTTAAAATTAATTATCGACGATTACATCAATATTACGTCCGAAGTGACGTGAGCGACGCTGTTCGATAATATCCGTTCGAATGCTGTCGCAATAATTAATCATAGCAATTTATATTATCGAATCATCGATTTATAGCGATCACCGTATACATTTTTTATACAAACATTTTTTTACGCATCAACCGACAGACGTAAATTTAATACACGAGCATTACCGCTCGGTACACTAAATCGCGCTTTTCGAACGTGTCCGATGAACCGAACGATCAATTTCACATACACTTTTTTTTATATCAAATCCAGTACACCCCGTTATGCATAAAAATTTCATAATTTTGTGAATTTAATTTTACTGAAATTGTTGGCAGTGTCCGAATGGGTAAATTTACATATTTACATATTTACATATTTATCCATATATCGACAGGCTAATGACGCGGTACTGTTTTTTTTGTACACGGTGCCGAGCGCGTCGGACCCGGTAATCCGTGATTAACATACGTACGTTAACGAGGGAGGCCAAACGTCCGAATGCTTCTGATCGGATGACTTAACGTTGAACACTGCGTGACGCGATAATTTACAATTACTCCTCGTAGTTATCTCCTCGCTTGGCTTAAGATTGATATTCCTCGTTCGCCCGAGCATCGATCGACCGACAGTACAGGGTTTCCAGCGTTTCCCCACTGCTCGGGACAAAATTGCTCGCGCAACTGAAAGCGCATCAATTCGCGGAATACGCGGGGCCAACAGCGGCTAGAGCCAGCGTTCATGCATGCATGCTCGAGATTGATATGCGATGCGATGCGGTGCCGAACGGATCGCGTACTCGAATATATATGTACCATGTTACAAGACCCATACACCGAAGTTCTGACGCTGTTCGTGCGTTGAACGCGCACGGAAACACGTGTGTTTAAAATAGCGGTCGAATGGTTTGACACGCGTTCGAGTTTACTTGACGATTTAATGTTAAGCGCGATGGTAAAGTGACCGAAACGAGTTGAAATTAAAAAATCAAAACAGCTTCAACACCAAACGAGGACTCTTCAAACGAGAGGGAAAGAACATTATGCAGAAACATATGCAAAAATACGTGCGGCATAAATATTGTATATGTGCGTACTTCACTTTCATTTCATTTGACTCTCCACAATATTTTGGCGAAAACGTATTACGTGTATTAGATTTTTGTTTCATTTGGGCGTTGAGGAAATATTAAAAATCATATTTGGAGAAAACATAAGAAACGTTTCGCGCGTTCTCGAATCGTTCATGTATCCATGCTTCGGAATGAAGCAAAGAAAAACAAGAAGCAATTTTGCGTCGTTAGATATTTTAGTCGAGTACTTTAAGGACGCAATGTTTCGTCGTTATTTTTTTGAATGTCACATAGCCATGAGAAACTCCATTCTGGAAACATTGCTGGGTTTCCCAGAAAAAAAAATCTTGAAAGGGAAAATTGATTTAGTGTATCAAAAACATGGAACACGACAGACCCATCGGTCCGAGTGCAGGTCAAATGATATTGCGCGCTCTGGCATTACATCCTGATTTTTTTTTCGTTTTTTAAAAGTTCATTTCCATGAAAACAAAACTTCTTTATTTCTTTACGAGACAAAACAAAACAAAAAAAACGTATTAAGTTCGTAGGATCGGACAACATCGCGCCGGTATACGAAGTTTTTAACCGGAAAAATCTATAATTTGCTCGGCGTAATAACGCTTGACATAGACGAATATGCGGTGAGAGGCTGGTCGGGATGGTCGGAAAGCGGAGTAAAAGCATCGGCGTTGTTGAAATACCCGAAGTCCGCGCTTTAACGCTCGTGCATTCCGGTCGCGTTTTTTTCCGTATCGTCGGTGAGGGGCAGCACGGCGTTTGGATGGGAGCGCTCGGGCAAAAACAAATTCGCGAATAAATAACGTTATTTACGGCTGCATGGGGGATGAGCGTGGTTGACTCGTTGCGGAATTGGACTTTGCCAGCCGCAGTAGTAGAAACGCCGCTCGTTTTGCGTGACTCTCGTTTATGTCAACGCCCGTGGTGGAGTTTGCGCTGCAACCCCCACATACAATTACCATATTCTATGCACGCTACCTTGTACGCTGTGTGTATGCATATAAAACGTTTGGGATTGCACACAGACGATCTACGGTATTGACAAATTGGTCGCTTACTATAGTAGGAAAAAAAACACCACTACCAATGAAATTTACAAATTGCTTCCTGTGCAAAGTTGCTGAAAATCATGAATTTCTGATTGCCAGAGAAAATTTTGTGTCTTGCTGGCCAGACAACTGTTTTGTAAAAAAAAATGTAAAATAATGACGAACACCGAAGAATCTTGAAAATCATGAAGTGCTTCCGAAGTTAATTTTAACCCTTTATAAGGCACACCGCCCGAAACCGTACCGACACGGGACTAACGGACGCGGAGTGGGGGCCACGCGTTGCTACGGTAACGCCTAAGAGTGGGGATAGAGGTGTGACTAATAAAGGGTTAATTCAACCGCATAGAGAATCTAATTCGCTGGGCAACTCCAAACATTACGAAAAATGTTACCGAACGTCCTTAAGTATTTTTCAAATAAGAGCAGTGTGCTTGAAATCAGAAACATTTAGAGTGACATTTAAAATGGTCTTCTGTCCATTTAAAATGTTACAACATCTACACGGCATAATGACGTTATAATATGAATGGTAATTAAATGAATCTATATGAAGCGATTTTTTTTTAATTAAAAAAATGAATTTTTAATAAACTGAAGTAGTAAATAATTAATTTTTAAGAGTTGCAGTTGCGTGAAACGAAGTTTCAAATGAAGCAAACAGAGGCGCCTTATGTTCGCCGGGAGTAAGATTTGAACCGTGTGGCTGAAGTTTTGGTCGTTTGAACGACGACTCAAGGGTGCTTCATGCAGATCTGGTATGTCTATGCTGGCGGGGTTTCCAATATACGAGTAGGACGACGAGAGAGCGAGGGAGAGAAGGAGAGGAGTCGCGGAACGAAGAGACTCTCTTGCGTGGCCATCTATTGTTAGTTCCGCGTCGCTTGCGGCAACGTTTCATAGCGGCGAACTTTAAGTTGGCATTTGCAGTGAATTATATCTGTGCTGGTAGGTAGTTTGAACGAGCAGTGGTTTGGCCGTCCATCCCTACCTGGCCCCCTAATACGTTCCGCCACAAGCGTATCTCACCCTATCAGGGATGCCTGCACACACGTTAAGTGCATACACGTATATGCCGTTGGGATGGGGATCGCTGGCGCGTTATTCTTCGCAGCGGAGTGGAACCACCAAGTATGAAATCCAGAACGCAGCCAACGTCGAGGGGATGCTCCGGAGTGCGGGCATAAATGCGGGCGAGAGCATCGGCGAGTGCCGGAGTTTCTTCCCGTTCGACGAAAACACATCCACCGAGCGGCGTCGCATGCTTTGCATCGTTTCTCGCTATCGTTTAGCCGGAAATTCGAATGATTAAACACGCCCAGCGGACGGGATGCGCCCCGGGACCGGATATGGGAATAGTTGCCCAAAGTTTTTGGCGTCGGGGTCGGCTCTATCCGACGTTTTCACCGCATATGTAGCGAACGAACGAGAAAACGAATGAGCCGCAGAAGTTTCAGGGCCTTCCAGAAATGTTTTCGATTTTCGAAAGGCGCGCCGCTGCCGCATGACTTGAGACGGACGAGGCGGAAGAGTCTCGAGCGCGTTCCGGGAGTCTCGAGTCTACAGCGTCTAGTATCAGAATATATACCACCGGGTTGTTGTGGCTTCGGCGCTTCGTGCTCTCGCCTATGGACTATGGAATTTGGAAGAAGAAAATTTAGATTTCCGGAGATTTATCGGAAATACATCACTTTCGATTTGAACATTTTATTTTTCTACCGAAAGTGCAGTCATTCCGGTAGTACGTCATTTCCGGTAAAAAAATTAGATTTTCAGACAGGAAGTGACCTATTTCCAGCACGACGTCACTTCCGGTAAAAAAATGAGATTTACGAACAGAAAATGACGTCATCGCCGATAAACAAAATTTAGTTATCCGGACCGGAAGTACCGCATTTCCGGTATGACGTCACTTCAGGTTAAAAATGTGTTTTTTGGGCCGAAAGTGACGTATTTCAGATCGAAAAATGAATTTTGTTGCATACGACCATATGCAAAGCGTTGTTGTGCACCGCATTATTGTGCACAACTCACCGAGACACGCCGGATAAAATCAGAATTGTATAATAGCGTAATAGTTATTATCAGGGCCTGGGATGGAGATCCCTAGGGATAGTTCAAATAATCAGAGCCTGGGGAAAATCGCACCCCTAGATTCTTTAAAATTGGGACAAACAAATAAACGAACAAATAACTTTCGAGAAATTATGTACGAAGATGGGGTACATAGGGATCAATAGGGATGCGGATAGGGGATTCATCTGAAAACAATGGATACATACATGGTATTATATAGAATTTCGTATACTAAACTGTAAGTACACTCGCGCTTTCAGAACCCCCTTCTAATTAACTCGTGATGGATGATATCTGAGGATCTACGCTTGCCACGGTGAGTCGAGCTCGCATTGATAATCATGGATGATGATGAAGACTCTGACAGAAACGCCGTCTGGTAAGACCTCATTATGTGTGTGTGGGCAGGGTTCCTTGAGCCCGTTCCTTTCATCGTCTCCATTGCCTTCCCTGCCGTTATCTATCGCCTCTGATCGTTATTACGAAACGTCGCCCGTCACCTTACTTTGGAAAACTTGCTTGTATATTAACGCGAGTTTACGAGTTTTACGTGACGCAATACATCACGTATACAGTGTTAAAAAAATTGTCATTTTAATCTACCGGACCGGAGTTTCTTATGCAGAAACTCGTACATTCAATTTAATATACAATTTTCATGTGAAATTAATGGACTTTTAGAGTGAAATTGACGTAAACTATTAAAAGTAAAGTATTTCTAAAATTTTAAATATATTGTGCTTTCATTTTTCATGACAATTGTGCGGGAAATTTAATATATCACTTTATGCATAAAAACTTCCAGTACATTAAATTCCATACGAACTTTTTTACAGTGTTCGTACGTATAGCTGGTTCGATAATTTAATATAAAAAATATTTTTTTTTTTAAAGATTTTTTTGTACTGATTTAAAATAAATTCTCTTATTTTTAATTTTCTTTTACGCATCTTACGAATTCTACAAGGTGCACAAATTCCTGGTAATAAAATGTGCACTTTCGCTTTCAAGCAGTGATCTCGTCGCATCGCGACGATTATTCAGCATCCTTGATGTGCTGAACTTTGGATATCTCACGGACCATCGACTCACTTTGTCGTGTGAATAATTTCACATCGATTCGCACCGTTCAATTATCGAGATATCTCCATTGATATATCCATGAATTTCAGTAGGGGGCAAAACGGTCCACAAGTTCGAATTCTTCGCGGAACGTAGAACAAAAGTCTCATCTAAAATGGAGGACACGGGTGCAATTTTGCCCCACTCTCCCGTACATATTTCACGAAATGTCGCGAGAAAGATCGTCACCGGGTTCCCACTTGAGAATCCGTCTTTATGCCGAAGCCCGGAACTCTTCCTTCAAGCTGAAATATATACATATATATCCATAGATATACCGAAGTAAAACATAATTTCTGCTCCGACGTTGATATAAATGAAACTCCCGTGCGAATTATACATAATTCCCAAGAAAAATCCGGAAATAAAATTTTCGCTCGATGTGTTGCGATTTCACTGAGCGGAGTCGTGCTGAATGGCTGGTCTTCCGCTTGGCTTCCTCGAAAATTTCACCATGCGGCTTCTCGCCGAATCGCCCGTTCGCTCGTAAGATGCACCGCACTCGCGTCGGTCGTTGGTCTGTGCCGTGGCAAGTTTAAACTTTTCGATGTTGATCACAAAGTCAGGACTCGCGTTTGAGGTGAGAGACGGATTGAGAGCAGGAATGTTGCAGAGAATTCATGCAAAATCGTCTCTTCCCCTCTTCGCATCCGAGACTTCCTTCCAGCCATTGTATCTCACTCGAAACTTCGATGTTCCGCCGCGTACGTGTTCCGGACCGGTGTGAGTGCCTCGCATATATCGGCGGACATTGCCAAAATGGAAAACACACGCCGGCGTACCGAGTAGAGCGGAAGAGCCCGACAGTAGTAGTTTTGATAAGGAAAATACTGCGGCGGTTTCGGGCGTCTAGGGCGAAGCGGGGCAAAACGGACCATTTTTACCAATTTTCTTTGCGACTCATAAAAAGAAAAAGTCCCGTGGCAAATTGAGAAGGCGCCGGTCCACTTTGCCCCGCCCTCCCCGAAGGGGTTCTCGAAGGCAAGGGATGCACACATTGATTGCACGAAGAGCCTTGCGATCTAAGCGTCGAGCAACAGCAACGTCAGCGCAGTTTGTATAGTTAGTAATCTCTCCCATCTTCTAAAGAGGTGCACAGACACACACGAGAGTGGAACGAGTCGTTAAAAGGAAGCGTTCCGAGTGAGCCAAAAGACGAGGACCGTGAGAAGGGAGAACGCAATCGTTGCAGTGGGCAATAGGATCAAGCGGCAAACAGTTAAGACGGAAGCGAAAAATGAGAAAGACAACTTTTAGGGATTCAACCAGTAATTCCATTCGTACTTCCTGCCAAACAGGGCGCCCGGAAGTCTGGCCGAGTTTTCCGGACACCCACGTACCACCCAATCCCTCGCCCGCTCCTAATAAATCAGAAACGCTCGGGGTTCGTTAGGGAGAGTGTGTCAAAGTTGCAAGAAATACGTTTTTCGCGGGATGGGATAAATATACATTTATGTGAATGATAAAAGGTGGGAATAGGGAAAATGATAGATGTGCGGGATAATGAAACGGCTCTGTTGCTTGTATAATATAGTACAACATCGCACCCGCAGTACATCTATACCTGTGTCGAGGGAAATCTATTTCGTATCTATATATATACAAATATGATATAAATAAGAAAACGTGGGAAACGGGAAGATGATATATCTATGGGATAATTAAGTGGCTCACTGTTTCACGGATGATATAAAACAAAAAACATCCCGCCGCAGTACGGCATGAAGGAAGAACGGGGCAAAACGGACCGCCGTTTGAGACGTGACTTCCTTTTTTCGTATTTATTTTTTTTTTTTTTGCAAAAAAAAAAAAAAACTGGTAAAATTGTTCCGCTCCCGGTGTTCCGTTTTGCCCCGTTCTCCTTGTATGCCTGTGTCGACAAAAAATCGTCGTTGCCTAATCAAATTATTGCGAAAGTTGACGTTAGATATGATGACCATGAACAACGATATTAAGGTATATTTCGTATTCATACGCTGCTTTAGTGTATTTGAGATATTCTCGGTCGCTCGAGTTCTCGATACGTAATAAAGTCCCGGAAACCGTGATCCAGCCGGGGTCTGAGCGAGGGAGAGACCGAGGGTAAGAAGAGTGACGGCGAAGCGATTTCGTAGAATGCGGAGAAGCGGATCGTGTCTCGGACGAAGAACTGCATCGTGAGCTTACCGGGGCTCTCTCGGCCCCGGTGCAGAAGTAGAGGAGATCCTCCTCTTCATCCTCTTTCGTCGTTCCGTTTCGTTCCATTTCCTCGGCTCCTTTTTTTTTCGCAAGTATAATTCGTTCCCGGTTTTCATGGCGTTCCGCCGTCTCAGCACATACACAGCCGTCAAGAGGTCTTCGCCCGGTGATCATCTCCGGGACGCTGCAGTACTTCTTCTATTGCCGGCAGTAGCAATACCACCGCCAACTGTTTAGTATGCCGGCGGCGAAGAGTCATCAATGCATCGAAATAACCAATAAAGCCTGAGGTAGGAATTCCCCAGGCTCTTGCTATTTTGCTGGTACGACTCTCGACCCGCGGCACGTTTGGCGAACGAAAAACGGAACTGCAGAACGATAAGTCTATGCAGTAGAGCGAAGAGACGCGGGGTTCCAGGGGCCCCACTGCGTGAGAGATTTATTAAAGATTCTGAGGAATCAATCGACTATCTTCGAGATATAAATTCTAAGCTTAGCTCTGTTACTTCCTTTTTTAATGCAATAATTTCAAATCAACAGAGTTACATTTGGAACAAAAATTTGACCCTTTTGTGCTGGATTCTACGTAAAATCTGTACATTTTTTGCGGTTTTGTTATTTGCCAAAAATTGTTCATGTTTCAACAAACCTCCAACTCTTTGAAATTTTTTATCATATTTTTATTAAAATGAATTTAGTTTGGAGCAAATCAAATTTGGTTGTTTCTGGGTCTTAAGAGAGATCGTTAATTAGGCTCGGAGACAGGGAAATTGTGAAAACTTGTTTGAATCAGACAATCTCATAATGGCATTATTTTAATATTCACCGCTAGAACGGTAAATAAAAAACATTTCTGAATACGTAAAAAAAATATTTTTTTTGTAAAGTATAAAGTTCATCGTATATTGATTTTCTTACTTTTTTCTCGTTAATTTTTATTGGTCTCAAATTTTATTTTTTCGGAGCAAAAGGGTAAATTCCGTGATCGCTCATCTCGTCGTTCCGGAGTCTGAAGTCTGGAGAAAACACGTAGGTAATACGTACGTACACCCACGATTGCATACCCGGGAAGTTTACGGCCAGAAGCGTAATCGAACCAACGGTGGCGACTATACTGCTTTCATTGCACTGGCGCGTAAAACGTTTCGATTTGCAATTTCCTCGCTTAACTGCTGCCAGGCTGTCTTCCGAGGCAGGACAGAGGAGAGCGCATCAGCGATGCCAGCCGACGACGCATCGTGAGCTGCAATTCCATCCTCTGTCCCCATCTCTATCCCAACCCCATCCCGACCGTCTTTCATCCCCTCCGAATTTAGTCGTCCGTATTTATCTGAGCGCTTTATCTTTTTTGTGTGTCTGGCAGTCGGTGAAATTTCACCAGATTAATAGTTAGGGGGGGGGGGGCAACGGGGCAAAACGGAACCGTGTTCTTCATTTGAGACGGACTTCGTTTTTTCAATTTACTTCCCGCGAAAAATTTGATACAAATAGTCCTTTTTACCCCGGTGGTTCGTTTTTCCCTCTTCTCCACCCCGCGCGCGTAAAATTATAGTACAAACACGAAATTACAGCCATCAGCCATCGAAGTCGTGTCTAGACGGAAGAGGATCGATCACGAACAGCTGATACTTTGATTCTCTTTGCTCTCATTATTATTTTTTTTGTTTCTTCTCTCATTTCGTTTTTATCCTTTCGGCGAGACGACTGTAAATGCAGAAGTTTCGCCATGATATTTTTAGTCCACGAACGGGGTTTTACCGCATGCCAGTACCAAAGTCGAGAGACGACGGAGGAGGGCGAACGGAAGAAAGAGTGGAAAAATTGTGCGACCGGCAGGGAACTGAATGGTTGAAAGCGACCGGGTAGTTACCGGCGTGTCTGACACAGCGCCTTTCCGCAGACACGTCAACGTTAACAAGGCACATTTCACAGATAACTTCTAACGATGCTCCCAGTTAGCTAGAAACGAGGGACGCGCCGCAGCGTCGGTCACGAATCGATGAAGCAAGCAATTGTGCGGTATATCTGAAAAATATATATATATGCGTATCTACATGTATGTATATATACATGTGATACTTTACGCACAGAAAGTGTTCATTCATTCTCGAACGTTTTCGGTAATGTAGTATGATTTTTTAAAAGTAATATTTAATATTTTGCGGGAACTCACTCGTGTTACTGTAGTAGATATCTTTGTGATTTATTGCATAAATTACCTATTGAATAATATTCACGAAAGGAATGTTGACATCGGGCTTTTTGGTATATAAATAAAAATCGATGGTACCAATGATTCATTCTTTTTCCAATTTTGAAAATATATTACTCACATTGTGTCGCTTCTATTTCACTACAACAACCCGAAAAATATGAACATTTGAAAATGGGCGTGCGAAGATAATTACTGAATTTTAAATTACCGAAATTACAGAATTACTTAAATTTTGATCGGATTACATTTTTGATTGGTAATGTATGTGTGGATGTTTTTTCCTTTCTTCCAAGCTGGTGTGTTATTTTCAACGTTGAAAGATTGTCTACAATAGTGTGGGGTGGCAAGGCAGCGCCCACAACTCCACGCGGCGAATGATCCGGTTGATTAAAGTGTGTGATCTGCACGCGAATCCATGCAGTACTTTATTACGATGTGAGATTGACTCGCAGGTGTTACGGATGCACTGACCGATCGAGTTACGAGAAGGGGGTTGAGAATAACGGATGTTACCGTTGCGAGCGATAAGGGACGGCAGATGAAACCGTACTCGCGAAGCTCTGAAAAGCGTAATTTCCTCTTGGGCAAACGAACCGACGATTCGAACGCGTTGGTTCTCTGGTGTCCCGTATGTCGACTCGACTGACCGTCGAATGACCGAGCCTATTCGTGACATTGCCGAAAGCTAACGGCCGATCCGGCAACTATTGCAGCGCGTATCGGCAATCCAGCGAAAGCGTACGAGGGCTGAAAGCATATGTATGTATATATACGTATATATAGATTCCGAACGAGACTCGATCGGTCGGGCGTCGATGCGGTTTCGCCCACGATCGCCAGGGCATCGTAACTGCATAATATTATTTGTCGATCCAGGGCAACGGTGATGGCAGAGAGGCGGTTTCCGCTCTCCACCATCAACCAATAGAGGGATATTCGCAACCGATTTCACTCACGAGGTCAAACCAATCGTGGCTATAAAATCTATCAAACGTTTGTTGAACACTCAATGCGCCGGGGGAATCCGAAGCTCCAGCCATTGACTATCGCTGTTTCACCCTTAAGATAATACGTGTTACTATGTATTAATGTCATAAGTCAAACCGGAAATATGAAACTTCAGGTTTTGAAATCTCCAATTTTTCAACGCCAGTTTAGGTCGAAAAATGATATTTTGAAACCAGAAGTGACGTGACTTCCGGGTAAAAAATTAGATTTTGAAACCAGAAGTGACCCTCCGGTCGAAAAGCGAGTTCGCCGGACCGAACGTGACGTATTTCCGATCAAAAAATAAAGTTTCCGCACTGGAAAGTACGAATTTCGGACGTACCCGCTCTTCCGCCCGAAAAATCAGGTTTCTGGACTGGAAGTTACGAATTTCCGGTATGACGTCATTTCCGGTAGAAAAATTAATATTCTGTACTGGAAGTGACGTATTTCTGGTTGGAAAATGTGTTTTGTTACACATAATGATAATGCACAGCGCATTATTGTATTGGTATTGGTGTGTTTAGTATGCTCTAGTTAGATTATGGGTCAATATCAGTAATTACAGTGAGAATATATTGTGCACAATTCACCGAGACGCACGGAGTAGAACCAGAGTAGTATATTAAGGGAACAGTTATCAGGGCCTGGGATGGAGCCACCTAGTAGGACACCGATTTCAATATTTCAATATTTCAATATTTCAATATTTCAATATTTCAATATTTCAATATTTCAATATTTCAATATTTCAATATTTCAATATTTCAATATT